>APFE030860222.1:0-22130 GCA_000404065.3 Pinus taeda | reverse complement strand
AAATAAACCAGCTAGGGCAATGGTAGCTTATCTCTAAGAAGAGATGTGGCAGCTACATGCCTCTGAACTATGTTACAATGAGGCTCAAAGGCCTATTTATTGTTGAGAAACAATGGAAAATCCTTAGCATTCCAAAACCTAACCCTAGAAGATGAAATGCCAAACTGTGGGCCCCGTTTGTGCAAATTGGTACATCAACTTCCCGGGGTCGTAACTTTGGCATACGATCTCCGTTTGACGTGTACAATAGCTCGTTAGAAAGATCTATCCGAGAACTGATACTTTGGGAAGGGCAACCCCCAAATTTCCCAAAAAACGTCGTTTAGGGCCTCAAAACGGCTCCGGAAGTTAAAGACCTGAAAAACTGCTAAAAATAGTAAACTGTGCTACAATTTAGGAAACTGAAGAGCTGAAAGAAACAATGGTGGGGGTCCAAGTGGATTTGGCAGGTGGCCACCAATATCCACCTGGATCATCCTCAAAGAGGTCTTGCATGGTCTCTGCAAGTGTCGATACTTCACCAAGTATCGGTTCTCTCATTTCCTCCAAGTAGACCTATGCGAAGACTGTATTTTGTGCTACTACGCGAAGCTCTTTTATCACTTGCTAGGAAAACTGTAAGTTTTGTCCAAATTGCTTATTCTTGGTTGTCAAACACTGAGTGTTTTATCTTGTTGCACCTGTAAAGGAAAATTTGGCTTCAACAATGACATTTGGATTCTTACCAGTGTCCACCACTATCACCCTCTCTCTAGTGAATGAAAGTGATGCATGATCATCCGGAAAGTGCTTTATCCATGCTTGTACAATTCTCTTCTGGAATTCATCATAAGAAAGATTGTACAAGTCCATTATCAGATCATCATTAAGAGGAAAAACATCCCCTTCTTTGCTCAGAGCTAACTCTGCTACTGGAGGTGATGGAGACTGAACGGTGACCTATGGTACACTTGACATGAGGTCAACATCCTCATTTTGTGGCTCCAATTCCAACTCCATATCTACAACTTTAATTAAGTATTCAATCTTCTGAGAAAGCTCCCGAATCTTTATCTGTTCACTATCCTCCTCTACTGTTGGCTAGTTTTGTGCTTTCTTTTCAACCTGTATTGGCATTGTTTCTTCTGCTATGGCGCCTTGCCTTTCTTCTTCTTCCTACTTCTACTTATCTTCTTCTTATTTCCTCCTCAGCCCTTGTTCTACTTTCAGTTCTTGTTCTTCTTGCTTATATCTCAGTTATGCTTCTTGCAAGCTCTTCTTTTCTCTCTTCCTCTGATCTTCTCTCTATATCCTTTGCTTCCTCTTCGCGTCTACTACTAAAACTGCTTTCATAAGTATTGGATCTGCTTTCATCTTACAACTTTTTTCTCCCCCTAGACTATCATCAACCTCTCTCTTTCCCTTATCCTATATGGGATTGTTGCTTTTTGTTGGTGCTGCTTCCAGAGTTTTCCTTTAGATCTGCCTCAAAGCTGTGTTCTGAAAGAGCTTCATTAACTTGCTATCATGTTAGTGTTGACTCCATTTCTATAAACAATTGAGTGTCTACATGTATTGGAAAGTCTACTGGTGTTTTCTCAAATGCATCCTTAGTACTTCTTTTAGTGGTCTCCGTTGAAGAAGCTCTCTTTGGTGCCATGGTAACAATGACTACTGGAGAGAAGTGCTTCACAAGTGTGGTACTTGTGGGACAAAAAGCACAATCATGAAAAGAAAACATTATCTTCAGAAAATCTACCTTCAAAGCATGATCAAGTAGCAAAACGGGAAAATGGAGAGAAGGATTGTGCAAATTTTATGAAGAAGGGAGATTGACTGACTATGGGAACTACAAAATCCCATCAGCTAAGGATGAAACTTGAGGCTTGGGACTGCGCAATGCGCAGTCCCAACCTAGGAAGAGACTGGGAGAGACTACACATTGTGCAGTCTCAATGGCCAAGGTGATATACTGAGCCGTGGAACTATGTAGTGCATAGTTGGACTAGCATATACTACACACTGTGTAGTTCTAGAGGCCAAGCTTGTGGCTTGAGCCTTAGGGTTTCACAATTCCTAGCTAGAAAAGGAAAAATATGCCCAAGGAAAGTGTGGATCTGCCTGGTAAAGGTGTGGGAAACAAGAAGATCTAAGTGATGATGTGAGCTTGAGTGTAGATCTTACTAAGTACTAATGAATCAATGTGAATCAAGTGTATAAACTCAACAAATAGAAGGGAAAACAAATATGCGAGGAGAGTCGCCAACCATTAGTGAAAAAACAAAAAAATCGATGCGACACTTGAGAAAGGAAAATGAAAAATTATAAAAGAACTTCTACACGCTAAAATAAGTTGAAACACCAACAACCATGAAGAGAAATAAGAAAAATAACACTCACACAAGCGAAACGATAAAACACGACAGAAAAAGTGCCAAAAGTTGATAAAAGTGAAACTCATTTGGAAAAGCGATGATGACCGAAGGTTCCTTGATCTCCCCACGAATGCTAGATTTCCAAGATCAAATATGAAAATGAGCTAGACAGGAGTAGATTAACTAGATTTCAGCAAATTAGGGTTTATGACTCACATGGCTAAAATCAAGGAAACGTGAAACTTGGAGGAAACTTCTAAAAATAGCAATCTCCCACCTTTAGGAAACTAGTAATGGATCCCTATTTCCTAGGGATGATTTTTTCCTTTTATATTTCTTTTGTTTCAAGGAAACTTTCGATGCACATTGTCAGGAAATATTACGCAATTCTGGGGAACCGAGCAACTTTCCGGCTTAATGCACTACATAGTTTCTGATTTCAGTGAGGGAATGTGTAGTTTCTGGGTTTAGTGTTGGGTTTCCTTCCATGTCTATGTAATTTCTAAGCTCAAGTTTGAATTCTAGTCGAAGTTGCACAGTTCCAATCATCAAGGATGATTTCCTTCAAGGATTGTGCAATTTCTAGAGGCAAGCCTAGAACTATTTTGTTACCAAGTCAAGAGGTTAGCTTGTGAGTTAGAAAGATTAGTTATGTGTGGAAACAAGCCAACACAAGTACAAATGAAAATTATAAGTCTCAATCGAAGCATGGATACCTAAATTAGTGAAGTATTGGCTCCTGTGGATAGGAAGGAAGGCTCCAAAATTGAAGCGTAGGCAAAATTTTGGAGGGTGGTTGTAGCCGCTACAACACTAGCGACACACTAGTAGAATTATAACTCTCTATATGGATCTTATCTCATGAAAAATATGTCTAAATCTTCTAGAAGTATTGTTCAGTTCATTGATTGTCACAACTTCTTCACCTAGTTGAGTTGAAGATATAGTCCCTACCATTCTCTTAATTAGAAACATACATACCGAGCCAAGTCCGATTGATTTGTTTTGATTGGGAATGAGGAGTATATAAATGAACAAGTAAAAGAGACTGTTAGAGTCTTAGTTTTCATTTCTGGTGTTTCTTCGTTGCCAACAATCCTAGACAGTACCCTGATGAAGTCACTTTAGGAACACAAACATTGTTTTGTTGCCAGCGAGACTAGACAATGCCCTAGTGGAGTTGCTTGCTTCACCTCTCTGGGCAGGAAGCATTTCTCTTCTTTCACTCTTTATTTCATTTTTCATTTTTTTCAAAGAACTGTGCATAAGCACTTATTTATTTCATGGGGCGGAAGAGGGATCCTGACTTATTGAAAGCAGAAGAGGTTTTCCCTTCAGAGAAGGATATTTATATACACCTCTGACATATTTGTTAAGGTTTTCCTCCCCTCCTTACTCTACTCGACTTAGTTGACAAGGATTAACCAAATATAGAAGACTGATTAGAGTAGGCGGTACTAGTTAAAAGTGCAAGCATCATGATTTCACTTGTGACTTTATCGGAAAGGAACTTATTTTCCATCAGAGTATCATCGACCAAAAGAAATGCAAGATTCACATAAAGAGAGGGAATAGGAAAATAACCAAGTGTTGATAGTAGGATGACCTGCTCTTGGATTTCACCGAGCTTGTCTGAGAAGCCAAACATGGTCTCATGCTGAAGCTATCCTATAATTAAAAAGAAAACAAACAGAAGAAAAGAAGCAGAACAGAAATTAAAAGAAAGAAAATCAAAGAAACAAACAAGAAAGGAAAACAACTACTCCTACTCCTAACCCAAAAGTGATTAAACCAGATTCATGTGAAATGATACTTCCAATGCTGCCACCGATGCATTGGACACATGAGGGAATGCACGACAAGAGAGATATACAAGCATAATAGAAAATAAAAAAGATAAGGAAATACAAGCCAAAACGTTCGAAGTTTGAAAGAATACGTAGAGAATGAGGAAATGAATGAGCATGAGAGACATTTTGTGGGTGAATGGTGGTGTGTATACACACTGCGACCTGAAGACATGCAAGCACAAACTTTTGAACTTCGAAAACATGTGAATATAAAGAAAGAAGAAAATTTTCGCTTTGTAACCGTGCTAGCCATGCATGACTCCTCCAATGACTAAGCAATAGGATCATGTGATACAGATGGAAGATGCGAAAATTGTAAAACAAATTGATTTTCAATGTGTACAATGGAGTGATCAGGATCTTGGAAAGATTCAACATATTTCAGATCGGAAGTGGAACTGACCTCAAGGCTACAAGAACCTAACATAACCATAAACCCGAGTTGAAGTTCCTTGACAGATTGGGGAAGTTCCAACACCTTAGAAGATGGATCACCAAATATCGGTGGCTTGGAAAGATCAAGAGCAAAATAATAAGGATCTTGACCAAATGAATCAATGAAAAGGTCACGACAACCATGATCAGAAATTTCAAGGTCACGAATAGAGGCATCCTCATGATATGATGAATCTCAAAAAGAGGAAGATGGAAAACGAGAAATTTCAACCTTTATACTTTTAGAAAGATAAGATGAGAGATTGGGAGGATCGGACTGAAAATATTTGTCCTCTCCACATTCAGATGAAAAAATAACATTCCACATGTTCTAAGAGTGATTAGAAGTAGTAACATTAGCAAAAACTAAATTTTCACAAGATTCAACAGGAATGATAGAATCATGGAAAATGTTAGGATGATGAGGGAGAGGTGTGGAAGGTAGAAAATCCTCCTCCATCATAAATTCTTGTTCATTTATGGGCTCCCACACATGACCATCATAAATGATATTGTAGATTGGCTGATCAACACCAACTCCATCCAAAACTTGATCCTTGTGAACATCAAAAGAGACATTCGAAATAGGTGAAGACAACAAATCATAATTCGAAGGACCAGAGGGACCAAAGGATGGAGGGCGAGGAGATAACACTTCATTGTAACCATTAGAAATGTAGTCTAAACCTGCATTGAAATTATGAGTATGTGGGGTAGGAGAAGATGGTGCTAGATCAAAATATGAATTCCCAAGTTCTCCCACCTTAACCTGCAGAATTAGAGTTGTTTGATGAGAAGGGGACGAAGGGTCACATGGAACAAAAACTTCATCTGTCGTGGATTTAGAAGCTCTAATATCGAGGTATGTTGGGAGAGGTTTGAAAGATTCAAACTCGTGTAGATTATTTGAAATGTGAACAAGATATAGGAACATGTCTACCAAGAAAGACCAATCAACATCATCTTCATGAAATTCAAAGAAAAAATGGATGAAATGATCGTGAAAATCCTAAATAGATTAATCAACTAATTTTTGCAAATTTAATTTTTTTTTGCATAGAGTTTTAAAATAATAGAAATAAAAAGCATGACACAACTCTATGAAAAGTTGTTCAAAAGAGTGTATGGAGTCATTAGGCAATGTGTTACACCATTCTCGTACGCAACCTTCAAATGTAAAAATGAACAACCTACAACCAACATCCTCACAGTGGATATTGTCCTTTGTGTAAAAAAAAAGAAAATGTGTGGTGTTCTCAAATAAGGTTGTTTCACCCTCTCCATTGAATTTCAAATTGGACAAGTCAGCAATAATTCTTGCCGGCAATCTCAGATTCATGTGTCTAGAAAAACATGTCAGGGTTATGATTTGGGGAGAAGTCATTAAATGAGTGAAAAAATTCAAAACAGACTTCAAGGCTCAACTTGTCATCTAGCCCTCCTTTTAGGGCTAGAAATGTTGACAGTGTTGGACCCACCAACATTTAGGGGATATCCCCGATATGAAGTCCCAACTAGACCTCACACCGCTTAGAATAGGAGTCCCAACAGCGAGTGGTAATGTTATTTATTGACTACGAAAATGCGGAGAGTGAAGTACAATAACTTTGGGTGAGATAAAGTGTGTGACCATGAGGAAAGTCAAGTGCAATGCATGAAGGTTCCAACACACGAAGGGAAAAGGAAGTGCACCCCTTGGAAGCCTGTAATAATACACAACTTGAAAGGAACACATGAGCGTAATAACATCACAAGCTAAGATGCTTAATAATCCACAAGTTAAAGTGATGAATTAATACAAAAACAAGCATTCAAAAATATTCATACAAATTCAAATGAAATAGTTCATAATCATAAGTGTAAGTTAAATAACATACATTGAAAATACAACAAGAATATTCCTACTATATTCACAACATATGCATGAAAGTGTGCCAACTCAGATTTTATTATAGGTGAAAGTTCTATTCATACATACACCATTGACAGACCACTAGCCCCAATAGTGGAACATTAAACTCAAGAACACTTTCTCCTCCAAAGAAGTATACTCTCTCTATGCTATGGAGAAGCCAAGGCTCTTCACAGTACTCCCAAGCCCCTTCTAAGCCTAATCCTAGCCAAAAGCTTGGCTCCCAAAATCCCTTTTACATGAGTTATGATGTTCTATTTATAACAAGAGAGGGTGACTCTTCAACTCCCCTTTGTGACACTTAGAATACCCTCATGACTCTTCATATTCCTACATAATGACTCATTAGATTCCATCATGGCTCTTCATATTCCAATATCGACACTTGGAATTTCACTTGCAACACAATTACAAATAATCTTACAGTTTACACTTGTAAGATAAAATAGGATAGAGACACCTTGAAAACCTAACAAGAAAAAACACTATGATGCTTGAGTTTGGGGAAACTCTAGCTCAACCACTTCCACTTAATGATTCTTAGTCACATATTGGTGCCAATTTCGATATTGTGCGATGACATTCTGAAATTGCATGATGGTGTCTGTATGTAAGCAAACTCTAACCTACATAGCATCTAGGTACAATGATTTGGAGCCAATTTTAACATCCCTCTCGAGCAAGAGAAACATTGTTTTAATCTAGACAGGACCACTAATGTAATTATGCATATTCTATCTGCTCATCTCCAAATCCTCCTTGGTGGAAATCTGTCTTAGCTTCTCCAAGCACTCTCAATTTGTTTCCTAACCTGGTGTCTGTGTTTGGCTTCAGCGAGTGAGCCAACTGATGGGATCTTGTGTGTTTTCACTATGAAACCCAAACTATTGTATAACCGTACATATGAGGCCTGAATACTTCCAATGAACAAGGTGATATTCTTGTTGTTCTAAATCAATATTTGAACTCTTGCTTTATCCAACTCTGCCTGTGGCTTCATTTTCTTTGGAAAGTTAAGCGACACCCCTTTGTTTCACATTGTCCATTCTTGCACAATGACAATTAAAACTTGTAAATTCCTTTTGAAAAGGTCTCTACTCTTTTGTTGCAAACCATGCAAGTGAAAAAATCACTTATGTATGGTTAAGGTCTCGCATGGTTTCTCCAAGTGTCAATACTTCAACAAGTATCACTACTCTCATTTCCTCTAGTTAAACCTATGTAGAGACTGCATTCCATGCTGTCGCATGGAGCTATTCTATCTCTTGTTGAGAAACCTTATTCTTGGTTGTAAAATAATGAGTATTTTATCTTGTTGCACCTGTAAAGGCCAAGTTGGCTTTAACAATGGCATTTGGATTCTTGCTGGTGTCTGTCACTATCACCCACTCTCTAGTGAATGTAGGTGATGCATGATCATCCAAAAAATGACTTCTCTGTGCTTGTATAATTATCTTCTGGAATTAATCATAAGTCAAATTGTACAAGTCCATTATTGTATCATCATCAAGAGGAACACCATCCACTTCTTCACTTGGGGCTAACTCTGCTACTGGAGGTGATGGAGACTGAAGGGTGACCTATGGTGCACTTGGAATCAGGTCAACATCCTCATTTTGTGGCTCCAATTCCAACTTCATATTTGCAACTTCCATTAAGTCTTCAATCTGCTGAGCAATCTCCCGATCTTGCATTTGTTCACTCTCCTCCTCCGCTGCTGGTTGGTTTCGCTCTTGCTCTTCAATTTGTATTAGAATTATTTTGTCTGTTATGATGCCTTGCCTTTATTCTTCTTCCTGCTTCCGCTTCTCTTCTTATTCTTTCCTTGTTATCTCATATTCTTCCTTCAGTTCTTGTTATGCTTTCTTCAATCTGAGTTCTGCTTCCTGTAAGCTCTGCTTTTCTCTCTTCCTTTACTTTGTTCTTTGTATCATGTTATGCAACCAACTCACAAAATAGAAGAAAAGATAGATCAACGACTTCAAAATCAGCCTCTTCGAGGGGGAAACCTCCTTTACATTACAAAATGAACAATTATTGGATGATTCAAATGACAAAACCTCCTTTCTATATATAGGAGTCTAAGGGGTCACAATATAATTAGAGCCGACATAACAATAATAATGTAAGGACACAACAATAACAATAATGGGCTTCTATGGGACACAATAATAACAATATGGGGACAACATGGGCACAACAATAACAATAAGGGGCTAAAATGACAATACTAATAAGGGAATAAACTAGTATTATAGGGACCTAACATGCCCCTCTCCTTCAAAAAGGTGTTGTCCCCAAAGCTTGAGTAGTTCCGAACGATTCTATAACAAATTCTCATCCTCCCATGTGGAATATTCAACAAGTAAGTTCTTCCACTTGATGAGATACTATGAAATTGATCAATTTCATAATTGCCGAGTTCTTATTTCTGTGACTGCTTCAGGTTCCAATATGATTTTTCCTTCCTCCTCAAGTTCTGGGAATATTTTTTGAACTGGGAGCTTGTCACCTATAACCTTCTTTAAGCATGAAACATGGAAAACTTGGTGCACTCGGGAAGATGCAGGAAGCTCCAATTTGTATGCCATAGAACCAATCTTTTGCAACACCTTGTATAGACCATAATAATTTGGTGATAATTTATTATCCTTCTTAGCTTGCTTGAGGGACATTTGTTTGTATGGTTGTAGGCTTAGAAATACCCAATCACCTACATCAAAACTTCTTTCACTGCAATGTTGATCTGCCTGTTGTTTCATTTTATTCTGTGCCAAAGTAAGGTATCCTATAAAAGTTGGAGATTTGTTGTTGATGCTTGATGTGATATTCCACTACTTGAACCTTAGAATTTTCTCTTAAAGATAATGTGATGGATGGCGGATGATACCCATAAAGTGCCATAAATGGGCTCATTTTTGTTGCAGTATGGAAGGAGGTGTTATACCACCATTCAACCAGAGGCAACCACTTGACCCATTGTGTCTGTTTATCAGATACAAAACAACGAAGATATCCTTCCAAACATTTGTTCACTATCTCAGTTTTCCCATCAGATTGAGGATGATAAGATGAGCTATGAGATAACTGAATACCCAGATAAGAAAACAATTATGTCCAAAAATTTCCAGTGAAAATGGGATCTCTATCGCTTACAATAATCTTTGGATTTCCATGTAGCTTTTGAATTGTTTCCATAAATGCAGTAGTAATTATATTGGCTTTAAATGGATGAGATAATGCATAAAAATGTGCATACTTGGTAAGTCTATCAACTACCACCATGATGACACTCTTTCTTTCGGACTTGGGTAAACCTGTGATAAAATCCATTGAAAGCTCCTACCAATGTTGCCTTGGAATGGATAAAGGTTGTAACATATTCGGGGTCTTAATTGCCTCAACTTTATTTTGTTGGCAAATCAAACATTCTGCCACAAATTTTTGAATATTAGATTTAAGGCCATCCCAAAAAATTCCTTCTTAAGCCTGTGGTAAGTTTTAAAAATCTTGAGTGCCCTCCTAAGGGATAGGTGTGCAATTCCAGAATAATATTTTATTTGAGTTGAGAATTCTTACAGATGTATAAGCAATCTTTGTACCATAACGAATAATTTATCCAGATAAATGTATCAGATGTACTGGGATCTTGTTGCAACTTTTGAATGAGTTCCCACACTTCTTTGTCATTATTCCATTCATCCCTTACTTCGTTTATCCAATATGGTTGGATAACATAAATGGCACAAAACAATGCTTCCACACCCTCATCCTTTCTTGAGAGTGCATTCACAACAACATTTTGCTTCCCTTTTTTTTAGATGATTTCAAAGTCATAACCCAACATCTTTGTGACCCATTTTTGCTGCTCTTCTGAAGATAATCTTTGTTCTAAAACGTATTTAAGGCTATCGTAATCCATTTTACCTTAAAGTGTCTTCCCATTATGTAAGGTCACCATTTCCTAAGTGCATGTAGTATTGCCAACATTTCCTTCTCATAAATAACTTTGTGTTAATACTTTCCTTTGATTGGACAATTTTTGAAAGCAATGGGTCTTCCTTCTTGCATTAAAATAGTATAAATTCCATTTCCTGAGGCATCACTTTCCATAATAAAGGATTTTATGAAGTCTGGCATAGCTAAGACTGGTGCTTGGCACATTTCCTCTTTAAGATGTTCAAAGGCCTTAGCTGCTTTTGGAGTACAAGAAAATGCATATTTCTTTAGAAATGTTGTTAGAAGTGCTGATATTCTCCCATAAATCTTGACAAGCTTACAATAATACCCTGCCAACTTGAGAAATCCTCGCATATGCTTTATGGATGTGGGGATTTTCCATTCCTTAATGGATTTAATTTTTCTAGGGTCTACTTTAACACCTTCATGAGATACAATATGACCCAAATATTCCAGCTCTTGTACTCTAAAGAAAAATTTGAAGGTTTTTTCATATAATTATTTCTCCTCCAATAGTTTGAGAACCATATCAACATGTTGAACATGATTTTTCCAAGACTTGTTATAGATTAAAATATCATCAAAAAATACTAAAACAAATTTTCTAAGGAAGGGTTTGAAAATGGAATTCATCAAACCTTGAAATGTAGAAGGTGCATTGGTAAGGTCAAAAGGCATGACCAAAAATTCATAATGACCCTCATGATTTCTAAGTGATGTTTTCGGAATGTCTTCACTATTCATTCTAATTTGATGATATCCCAAACAAAGATCCAACTTGGTGAAGTAAATTTCTCCATGTAATTCATCCAATAATTCATAAATGATAGGAATGGGAAATTTATCTATTATAGTGAGCTTGTTGACCTCCCTATAATCCCGACACGTGCGTCATGATCCATCCTTTTTGTGCAGCAATACTACTGGATCAAAGAAAAAACTTTGACTAGGTTGAATTATACCAGCCTCTAGCATTTCTGTAACCATACTTTCAATTTCACTCTTTTGGGCATATGGATATTTGTAAGGCTTGATGTTTGGAGGAACACTTCCTGGAATCAAATGAATAGCATGACCATGATAAAAAATAGGTGGGAGGTCTTTGGGAGTCTCAGATGCCTTGGAATGATTGTCCAATATTTTTTGGATATCTGGAGAAATAAATGATTTCGATGTGGGAACCTCTAGTGAACATAATTATGAAATTACACTCCATTTTTTTCTTCTTTAGAAGCTTTGTCATGCTATTAGAGTTCATTATCTTTCTTGGTTTCCTTGCAATACTCCTTAATTCAACTTCCTTTCCTTCCCAAATAAAATTCAAGAAAATTTCTTGAAAATTAAAAGCTATCATACCCAAAGATTGTATCCAATGGATTCCTAGTACAACATCAACACCACCCATTGGAATGGAAAGCATTAGACTATTCAATCCATATTCTCCCATGGATAGATTGATATTATGGCACTTTCTAGAGCAATTTGTGGTTCCTTGATTTTTAACCGTCACTTGACACTCTGGTGTTGGATATAGGAAGCAATTGAATTCCTTGGCTATCTTACAATGAATAAAATTATGGGTATTGCCCGAATCAATCAACGCTATTACCTTTTTCTTCTTGATATGTCCTTCTATATTGAGAATTTAAGAAGTGGTAATTCCTACCAATGCATTACAATATATGGTCAGATTCATTTCTTCTTTCTCTATGGTTGGTTCCTGATGTATTCCTCTTATTTTGATGTTTCTTGTTCCTTTTCTTCCTCCTCTTCACAGTCTATGTAAAATAATTTATTCTCAAGACACTTATGATATTTACCATATTTTCTATCACAACTATAACAAAGCCCTTTTTCTCTTTTTTCTTCCAATTGTTGTGGTATCAACCTTGTAGGTTGTGGAAGGGTAGCGGCAACAACACTTCCATCTTTATAGTTGTGAGTGGTAGGCTTCCTTGTTGCCATAATTTTACTTTCAATTTTTCTTGCCAACATGAATGTCTTTTCCAATGAATTAGGATCCCAAAGGTGAACCTCATGTTCGTTGTTATCCTTTAAAGTCCCTATGAACACGTCAATCCTTTGATCCTCTAGAATACCTTTCACCCTTATATTCAATTTTTGGAAGTCCTTAATGTGCTCCATAACTGAACCCTTTTGTTTGAGATTTATCAATTGCCTAAAGGTGTTGATTTTTGTATCCTCATAATGTGCTACCATTTCCTCCATAAAAATTGACCAAGTGACAATTTTTTTACGAGAGAAAAGCCATCTATACCACACAAATTTATTAGGTTCCAAATATAAATTTGCAATGCATACCTTTTGTGTGTTTTTCACATTATGGAGATTGAAATATTGCTCCATCTATAGTATCCATGTTACGGGATCCTTTCCATAAAAAATACTCATTTCGATATTTCAAGCATGGTGGATCTTCAATCCAACGTTAGAGTCTATGAAATCATGATTAACATTTCTTTTGTTCTCATCATGAGTTTCCTTTACTACCCTTTCGCCATTAGTAAGTATTTCTTGTAGCAACTTTGTCAAATTTATCTTCAAATATTCCATGCTTCCTTTAATTTTTGCTTCTATACCATTCATCTTAGCTTCCATTCCATTATTTAAACCATCCATCTTAGCTTCAATTGATTTTTGTGAGAGTGAAATTTGTTGCATTTGGTCGCGTAATTTTGATATATCATGTTGTATTTCTTACTCTTATTCACGAGTCATGGTAGAGATTTCAGGTTGATTACTAGGTGTTTCCATTTTATTTATTTAAGGCATCAATTAATGATAATTATGCTTCACTATTCCCTTTTAATCACTTCAAACTATTTTTTCAAACCAAACTTATGTAAATTTTTAAAAAGACTACACAACTTTTTTCTCTTTGTAGGAGCTCAATATTGAATCTATTGTATCTCTATAATTTATGATTTTCAATGTTTGAAATTGTGTCTTGTGGTATCCCTATGAGTCCTATTTCCAACCCCACAAGTTTGATCAAGATTGGATTCTCCAAGAAAGAGTTATGTCGAATCTCCCACGATGGCCTGATTATCGATTGGTTCAATAGAGCGAACTTGTACAAAGTTCCACGTATCATTGTTTCTACCTTCGTCCCTAAAAATGATATCCAATAAACTACAATTTGTATAATTTCTATCACTTTTTACGAAATTTAAATTTGATTCTTAGAAAGAAAGGTATGATTATTTTCCCAAGGTCACCTATTTGAGATGGAATTCAGGAGCTTGAAAAATCCCTAAATTTCTTGGATCATATCTCCAAAAATATAGCAAACCAAGATCGGAAATTTGTACACAAGGTTTAGCGAGATTTATTCCAAAATGGGTTTTAATTTTAGCTTCTGAAAATTTGTAGAAAAAACATTATAGCTAAAATTACATGATGACCTATTTGAAGCAGCGAAACCTTCCAAAGCTCTGATACCAAATGTTATGCAATCAACTCACAAAATAGAAGAAAATATAGATCAACGACTTCAAAATCAGCCTCTTTGAGGGAGAAAACTCCTTTATATTACACAAATGAAAAATTCTTGGATGATTCAAATGAAAAAACCTCATTTCTATATAAAGGAGTCTAAGGGATCAAAATATAATCAGAGTAGAGATAACAATAATAATGTAAGGGAAGAACAATAACAATAGTGGGCTTCTATGGGTAACAATAATAACAATATGGGGACAAAATGGGAACAAAAATAATAATAAGGGGCTACAATGACAATAATAATAAGGGAATACACTAGTATTATAGGTACCTAACATATCCTCTGCTTCCTCTTGACTCTTCACTTCTGCTGCTAAAAACTACTTTCATAAGGATTGGATCCGTTTTCATCTTGCAACTTTGTTCCCCCCCATACTATCAACAACCTTTATCTTTCCCTTATCATGTACAATATTGTTTCTTTTTGTTGGTGCTTCTTCTAGAGTTTTTCTTAGTTCTTCCTCAGGGTCGTTTGTGGAAAGAACTTCATTAACTTGTTGCCATGTAAGTGTTGACTCATTTTCTATAAACATTTGAGTTTTTGCATATACTGGCAAGTCTACTAGTGTTTTCTCAACTGCCTCCTTAGTACTTCTTTAATGGTCTCTGTTGAAGCAACTCCCTTTGGTGCCATGGTAACAATGATTGCTGGAGAGAAGTGCTTCACAAGTGTGGTACCTATGTGACAAAAAGGCCACTCATGGCAAGAAAAAATTAGCTTTAGTAAATCTACCTTCAAGGCATGATCAAGCAAAAAAATGAGCAACTAGAGAGAAGGATTGTGCAAATTTTATCAACAATGGAGACTGGTTGATTGTGGGAACTGTGCACTATATAGTCCCATCAACCAAGGATGAAGCTTGAGGCTTGGGACTGCACAATGTGTAGTCCCAGCCTGGGCAGAGACTGCATATTGCACAATATCATTGGAAAAGGTGACAGGATGAGCCCTGGAATTGGATAGTGTGCATTTGGGCCAGCCTATACTGCGCATTGCGTAGTTCCATGGGCCAAGCTTGTGGCTTGAGCCTTAGGATTGCGCAGTTCCCAATTGGACAAGACAAAAATTAGGCAAGGAAAGTGCAGATCTACCCGGTGAAGGTGTGGGAAACAAGAAGATCTAAGTGATGATGTGAGCTTGGCTGTAGACCTAAATAAGTACAAATTAATCAATGCAAATCAAATGCAAAAACTCAACAAACAGAAGGAAAAACAAATATGCGAGGAGAGTCACTGAAACAAGAACCATTGGTGCAAAACTAAGAAAATCTATGGGAGACTTGTAAAAGAAAAACGAAAAATAATAAAAACAATTATACAAGCTAAAATAAGTTGAAACACCAACAATAATGTAGAGAAATAAGAAAAATAACACTCACATAAGAAAAATGATAAAAGACGAGAAAAAGTGGCAAAAGACAATAAAAGTGAAACTCACTTGGAAAAGCGATGATGATAACACCGAAGGTTCCTTGATCTCCTCAAGAATGCTAGAACTCTAAGTTTGAATATAAAAATGAGTTCTAGAGGCGTCAATTAACTATATTTGAGCAAATTAGGGTTTGTGACGCGCATGCCTAAAATCAAGGAAAAGTGACACTTGGTGAAAACTTCTAAAAATAGCAATGTGCCACCTTCGGGAAACTAATAATGGATCCTTATTTCCTAGTGATTCTTTTTCCCTTTTAGCTTTCTTGCTTTTCGGGGAAGCTTGCCATGCACGTTGCTAGCAAAAATTGCACAATTATGGGGAACTAGGCAACTTCCTAGTTCGATGCACTGCACAATTTCCAAGCTTAGTGAAGGATTGCATAGTTCCAATCTCAATGCTAGGTTGCCTTCCATGACTACATAATTTATGAGCTCAAGGTTGACTTCTAGACTGAACTTCACAATTCCAATCATCAAGGCTGGTTTCCTTCAAAGATTGCACAGTTTCTGGAGGCAAGACCAAAACTATTGTGTGACCAAGTCAGGAGGTTAGCTTGTGAGTTATAATAATAAGTTAGTTGTGGAAACAAGCCAACACAAGAACAAATTAAAAATATAAGTCTCAATCAAATAATGAATACTTGAATCAGTGCAATATTAGCTCCTATGGATAGGAAGGAAGGCTCCAAAACTGAAGAATAGGCAAAATTTTGGAGGGTGGTTGTAGCCGCTACAACAAGGATATATAGCACAAAGCTCAAATTTGATGTATTTATTGGTAAAAACAAAGCTAGGTTAGTTGCAAAAGAATATACACGAAAATAAGGAAATATTATGAGGAAATATTTGCACCTACTAAAAAATTAATCACTATTAGAATGTTGTTAGCCCTTGCGACACAAATCCATTGCAGTCCATTGCAACAATATACTTGTTTAGAAAATCTACTAGAAGTGCCAATTAGGTTTGTTGCAATGGATTTGAGCCTCATTGTTGTACTGACTTGAGCCTTGAATAATATCTTACCCTTCCCTACAAGCTATAGGGTGGGTTGGTTAGTCACATGGGGGAAAAAAGAGGTGTCAGGAGAAGTGATTCTAATCCTAATTTGTATATCAAATAAAAAGTTAAATAAATTCTCATTCTGGTTTTATATATTAATGACTTAATCATTACAAGCAACGATGACGACTTGATTCAAGATGAAAAAGATAGTTTTTGAACATCATTTAATATGAGTGGCTTAGAGTTATTACATTATTATTTGAACAATGAAGTTTGGAAACAAACAAACAAGGTTTTCATCTCATTGGAAAAACATGCATAAGAATTTCTGAAAAAGTTTATAATGGAAGATTGTAATCTCATCAAAATATAAATGGAAGTAAACTTAATTTTTTTTAAAGATGATGAATCTAAGGTAGTTAATGAATTTATTTATCATGAACTTGTAAGAGGATTGATTTATCTTATCACAACTAGACCATACATAAATTTTGCAGTTGGAATGTTATAAAAAAAATGAGTTGTCCTAGAGAAACACATGAGAATGTAGCAAAGAGAGTACTTGGGTATATGAAGGGCACCTCATATTTTAATATTGTACTAGAGAAGAATGATAACTTCATGTTGAAAGGTTTTTCATATGTAGATCAAGAAAGTGATATAGATGAAAGGAAATCTACAACACTTTATGCTTTTACCCTGGGTAGTGGAGTGGTTTTATGAACAAGTAAAAAACAACCTTGATAGTACTTTCAGCCATAGAAACAAAATGCGAAACAACTATTGGATGAATTTGTGAAGCAATATTGTTATGTATAATTTTAAGTGATTTGAAACTTCCCAATATCGAACCTGCAACTTTACACTTTGACAACCAAAGTGCCATCAAGATGATACATAATTTGATTTATCATTAAGATGCAACACATGTTCAAATCCAACATCACTATATTAGAGAAAAAGTACAAAAAAAAATAGATTGTGCTAACTTACTCAAAGACCCAAGATCAAGTCGCATCCATATTTGCCAAAGCACTTAATAAGGATAAGTTTGAAATTCTTTAGAGATGTTAAGAGTTGTTGAAAATGAAATAAACATTAAAAAGGGGTGTTAGATATTTCAAAGTTTATTTTTTAATAATAAATGTATCAAAGTAATGATGTAATATAGTAAAATGGAAATAATTCATATGCAATAAATAATGTTAATGCAATTATGAAATTATGTGAGTGATTCCTAATGGGAATGATAGAACTTGTGTTATATATATATATATATCTATATATATATCCCACTACTTTATGTAATCACATGCACATTAATATAATACATCTCTCTTTCAATCTGTCTTATATTTTGTATATGACACCCATAGCATACTTTAACAAATTTATGCTTATATATCATGGATTTAATCTATATTGGTTGTTGTTACACATGCTCATTTGGCATTACAAGAAGTTAGTATGGATCATTATAGTGCATTTGTTTTAATGTGAATGAGTGATTAACAATATTTTATCTGTACCATGAAGTAGCTAGAAACCAAGGTATAGATCAATTCTCTATAAATGTTGGATGCTATTATATGTGTTTGTGGATTGTGAACTATACCTATTGAGTTATTGACATTGGATAGCTATGAGGGGGAGAGATGCCAAGGTAGTGTGTATATTGGATTTTAATTATAATAAAACAAAAAAAGTTAGAAAACTTGTATAGTCCTAGTGGGAGTAGGTTCAAAGATTAATGGAAAGAGAACTTATACAACTTGTTTTTCTTACCTACTTGGATTGTAACTTAATGCACGTTTAATGAAGCCTTTTATTTTCATACTCATTGTGGTTATGAATCAAATGAATTTTTCCATTGTAACCCATACAGAATTAAATTATCATTCCCAACTATTTTTTTGCATGAATTATGTCTCAAATACTTGTGCATGATGATTAAAAAAACAAATTTTGACACTATTGTTAGTGGGTTAGAAATGTATAAAACATTTAGGCTATGCTAGTTTCCTCCCATATAATGGAATGCACCTTAAATTGTTTAGATCAGCTAAAGAGAAATTCTTACCCTATATGAGCACTAAGTCATAATAGTGCTAGTGTTGACCTAGGTGAGGTCTTTACACTAGGTATGGAAAACCTTAGTTTGAGCCTTTAACTTCAAGACACAATTTCTTAGAGGGTTGTGTATAATGACCCCACCTAACTACATCTAATTTATTTTCGAGGGATGAATTTAGTATGAGTAGAATCAAATAAAAATCTTATGCCAAAGATGTTATAAAGTTACATGTTTCCATGCTTTCACATATGACTTTAGTTGGAATGTTATTCATTTGATTAGGAGGATATTAATAATTGATGATGATGGCATGTACCATGATATGAATGAGCTTAAGATCATCTAGGTTCTCTATTGCAACCACATCAATACTCTATACATTTGTGAGGGAAAATGGTCATGAAGTGGTTCATAACATCTTAGCACACAAGTCAAGGATGATAAGAATATGACACAACTTTCAACCCTTCACCAACCATCATGTTGAAAAATGTGTAACTAGGTTCGATCTTCATAAATATGAAATGTACTTTTGATTATTGTATTCTGTAAAATGGAAGAAAAAATATTATTATTACTTTTGGAGCAAGGGTTTCATGCTCAAGGTATTTTATTTTAGAGACCAAACACTTATTGAGTGCTTTTAGGGTTTGTGCTTGGTCAAGAAGTCAAAAGACTCATTGTCATAATTTGAAGATCCCATCGAACACATTATAACTTGTAAAGTAAATTATTTTTGTCATTAAAAGTGTCAAAATACCCTTCAAGACCAAGTTGGTCTACCAGCTAGAAAGTCGACCTATTTTAAGGATCTGCATCCACCTTGAGAAGCTTATATAAGGAAGGAACTCAACCTCCTTGAGACACATTCCTCTCTCACTCATTTTCAAGCGAAGGATAAGAGCAAGAAGGCTAGTGAAGAAGGAAGAGGGCGAACAAAGATTGTTTCTAGGCTAATTCTCTCCCACACGTTCGAATAAGTGAAGCTAGGGTTTGATGCTCCAAGGTCAAAATTATCTATCTTCTGGAAGAGGATCAAATCTATTGGAAGAAGGATCTACTAGGTCACCTTATAGCCCTAGACATGGAAAAAAGTCAAGAGAACTTTTTGGGAGACCTTGGAAGGCTGATTTATCTCACATGTGTGGATGCAGTAGCAGTTGTAGGAGGTCAAAAAATTCAGACTTGCAATAGAGGCTGCAATTCTGAAGTTGGGGGTCAAAGTTGTGTTGTTGGAAGATATTTGACTGGGTTTGACTTGGAAAAAATAAGCACATCATCAAGAAAGGTTGGACTTGGTTTTGGAGGGTAGTGGTATTGTTCTAGAGGTCTTGGAATTCATCAATTGAATAATCTATAAGAAGAAAAGAGATTTGTGGATTTTCCTCTCAAGTAGAGAGGTTTTGGCTTGGTATTTATTTGATGATATACAAACATAATAATAATTGAAGAAGCTAATAAGTAAGAAAAAGTAAAAAGACATCACAAGCAATTATCATAGAAAGATAAATCATCCTAACTATTGCCCTATAGATTTCTCAACATGGTATCAAAGCTAAGGTTGGGTAAGGGCATAATGATGATCTCTTCTACATTGAATAAGTTCCTAAAGAAGTGTACAAAGGTGGAGAGTCATCTCAAGAAGGGCATCAAATAATTATGGGATCTCCTATTTTCTTCCAATAAGGAAGTGACCAAGACATCAACAAAGGATAAAGGACTATTCTCAACACTCACTGGCACATTTCAAGATTATAATATTTGGGTGATCAACAGTCGAGCATGAAGACATCTTATTGGTAAACATAAGAAATTGAAGACATTATCAAAAGGGAAGTCCTCTTACTCCATAGAACTTGGTGATAATAAAAGCTACCCTATGAGAGGAATCATATCACTTCACTTGAGCTAGATAATGGAGGAAACATTCATATCAACAATATCTTATTTGTTCTAGGTTTGCACAAGAATTTACTTTCCATTTCATGTCTAGAAGACAAGGGTGATATAGTTTCTTTCACTAATGGAAAGGTTGTAGTATGGGGCAAAAACTCAAGCATAAAATATGCGAGAATGATTGGGATCCATGAAGGGAAACTCTACAAATTGTTAACTCCCCTCACTCAAGCTTTGGTTCACATTGAATTTAGCCCATGTGAAATTTGGCATGGAAGGTTTGGTCATATTCACTAAAAAAATCTTACCAACCCTAAATTAAATAGTGAATGGCATCCCCAGACTGAAAGAAGATCATGAAGGAGTATGCAAGGGATGTGCATTGGGTAAGAACACCAAGGGACCATTTGGAAGCAGTTCTTCAAGGTCAAAAGAAATCTTGGATCTTATTCATTCTAATGTCTGCGGTCTTATGAATCCAAAGTCACATGGAGGTCATCTATATTATGTCACTTTCATAGATGACCATTCAAGGAAACTTGGGTTTACTTAATGAAATCCAAGCATGAAGTTTTGATCAAATTTCAAGTATTCAAATATGAAGTAGAGAACATTACAGAAAAGAGAATCAAAATATTAAGGTCTGATAATGGAGGATAATATACATCCAAGGAAATTATAGCCTTCTATAAGGAGTTTGGGATTAAGAGGGAGATGATAGTCACATATAATTTGTAGAATTGAGGTTTCTGTGATCCATCATAGTTATAGGAAGAATTTCGGTGTAAATCACATATAGAAAAACCTTTGTCGACGTGTTTCGAACCAACCAGTGTGGTTCATCGTCAGAACTTGTCCTGACGATGAACCACACTGGTTAGTCCCATATAATCCCGAGCAAAATGGAGTTGCAGAACGAAAGAATCAATCCATTGAAGAAAGTGTAAAAGCTATTCTACATGATCAAGATTTGATGAAATTTTTGTGGGGTGTGTTAGCGCCTGAAATTTCACCTCAGGCTGAAGAAGGTAAACTTCAAGGCAACATCAAACCACTTAGCCTCGTAGCTAGCCCTACGGGGCAGGAGAGGGCTCTCTTCGGTCTATCTCAGTAAAGATCTTCAATGGGCGAGATAACCAATGTGGAAACTCTAATTTTAGGCTAGTAAACTGATAAAAAGGTTTGATTTATGGATTTTTAGAGTTTTGGTGGAAAATTGGGGAAAGGCAATTTTGGGTGCGGGGATTGGACACAGTTTTCGCAGGGGGTTCTTTGGGGCAAGGTAGGAGACTGTATTGATGCCTTTGATAGATGTGGATGGATTAGAATGACTTGTGAGAAGCTAAGGAGAGCAAGAAAGCACCTTGAATTCTCCTTAAACAGCTGAAAACATTGATATTAAGCAAACTTAAAGGCAGAGCATAGCAACAATGAATTCTACATTAACACTTCATTTGCCTGATTTGCAGAAGAAAAGTAAGAACATGATTCACATAACAAACTTACAAGTATAATGAGAAGCACACCATCAATACATGTAACCACAAGAATCCCAAAAAGGACTGCAAAACCCTGGTCTTCCTTAGCCAAAAATTGCAGAGATACAATGAGTGATACAATAGAAGCTTTCTCCCTCAAGAGTCCAACCTTCCAACCTCTCAAAATGATTAAGAAAATACATAATATAG
>APFE030860220.1:669-12214 GCA_000404065.3 Pinus taeda | reverse complement strand
TTTTTTTTTTTTTAATTCTCCATATTTTTATATTTAAAATTACAATTTAATGAAAAATTACCCTTTAAGTTATCGAATAATTAAATTTCCTAATTAAAATATTTGTACAAAATTTACGAAACAATCCAGTGGTGCGATTTGTCTTGTCCCCCGAACACTCTCTAAATAAACCTTCGGATTGCCATTGTCCTTATGTTTCACCTTTGTTTTGATAATTATTTGGTTGTGTATGACTGATGACTGATGTTTGAATATATATATATGTATGTGGGGTCGGCAAAATTTGTCGTGATTACCGCTCTGAGAACACATTTTTGCAACAAGAATATGTTACCCGTACGTCACTGTTAGCAAGGTGTCAGCAAGAGGGTGGGCTCCACTCCTGCCACGTTTAGAGGAATATGCAATAATGCATACACAATTAGAATACAAAAAGGCCGATACTTGAATGGATATGTCCCATCATGAATAAACTAGCATTTGCACTAGATGTTGTAAAGGAAATGTTGTAAGGCATAAATCGAAGAACAATAGTGATATAGGAATGGAGTTGTATAATTGAGGCTTCTGTGATCGGTCATTTTTATAAGAAGAGCTTCGGCGTAAATCACATGAAAAGGACAATTGTCGACGCGTTTCGAGCCAACTAATGTGGTTCATCATCAGGACGAGTTGAAGATGCAGATCCAGATCAGCGTGTTAAATAGGCAGAGACTCCAACAGCTAGAACAATCTAACGGCTACTTTTCCACTCAAGAACACCAGTCAAACTTCCTCTAACCAATTTAATATTAAAATACTATTATATTCAAGGAGCAAGGTTAACCAGGTAAATAATAAAACCTCCCAAAGGTTAATCTGTTTAAAAATAATTCATTTATTTAATTTAAAATATTACTGTATTATATAAAAATATATCTAGGTCAATATTTATTTAAAGGATTAATTCATTACGTGTATCAAATGTCTATGTATATTCTAATAATTTATTATTATACCCTATTTTTATTATTGTTATCGTAATTAATATTATTAATAATTGGTATATAATTGATTATATAGAAAAAGGTTAAACAAGGTCGATTAAAAATTAATTTACTAATCTATTAAAATATTAATATTATATGTATAAAATACTAATATGTATCATTAATAATATTAAAAAATGTAATTAATTAATTAATTTATTTATTAGTATAAATATGTCCTAATTAAAAATACTAGTTAGTGGTTATACATATTAATGTTTTTAATTAAAAGTTATTAATTAGTTTAATAATTCATTAAAATAATAATGCCTTATATATATAAATTAATTATTAATACTATATACAAATAAATAATTTATTTGCTAATATATATAAATTAATAAATATATGTCCTAAATGATATAAAATGCTAGTTAAAATAAGATGAATGGGACTATAAATGTTAATAGTACTAAACTCATAGAGAATTGTCATTTGAATTGTTATTAATGATAATAGTAATATTTTAAGAATAATTCACGCTCAATTATAATGAATTCTACCTAAAAAGAGATGAAACCTAAGAAGAGAATAAACATAAAGAGAGACCGGAGGACACACAGAACAAGGGAAGAACATAAGGCTGCCTGCGATAAGCGATACCAGACTCACTAACCCGAGGAAAGCCCCTAAGAAGAACAGAGGGGGGAGGAAAAAACCCTAAGACAACAACGCAGGGATCCAATTTCTACTTACCTTCCACCCATCATCTCTGTTGAGATTGATGGGTCTTCGTTCAATTTCGATAGCTTCCCTTAACTTGCGATGATGAAACCGATCAACCCTCGCAATGACTTTGGCCTCCTCAATGCAGACATGATGCTTAGTTTTGTCCACGTGTTCTGCAAGAGCCGAGGACTTTACTCTACCATGCCTCAGGTCTGCTGCATGCTCACCAATCCTCTGTTGGATGGAGCGCCCTGTTTCCCCTATATAAGGGGTCCCACATGAGCAAGGAATCAAGTAGACACCTTTCATGTCTTTGGGGTGGAAGGTAAGTAGAAATTGGATCCCTGCGTTGTCGTCTTAAGGTTTCTTCCTCCCCCCTCTGTTCTTCTTAGGGGCTTTTCTTGGTGTTAGTGAGTCTGGTATCGCTTATCGCAGGCAGCATTGTGTTCTTCCCTTGTTCTGTGTGTCCTCCGGTCTCTCTTTATGTTTATTCTCTTCTTAGGTTTCATCTCTTTTTAGGTAGAATTCATTATTATTGAGCGTAAATTATTCTTAAAATATTACTAATATCATTAATAACAAATCAAATGACAATTCTCTATAAGTTTAGTACTATTAACATTTAGAGTCCCATTCAACTTATTTTAACTAGCATTTTATATCATTTAGGACATATATTTATTAATTTATATATATTAGCAAATAAATTATTTATTTGTATATAGTATTAATAATTAATTTATATATATAAGGCATTATTATTTTAATGAATTATTAAACTAATTAATAACTTTTAATTAAAAACATTAATATGTATAACCACTAACTAGTATTTTTAATTAGGACATATTATACTAATAAATAAATTAATTAATTAATTACATTTTTAATATTATTAATGATACATATTAGTATTTTATACATATAATATTAATATAGATGAATAAATTAATTTTTAATCGACCTTGTTTAACCTTTTTCTATATAATCAATTATATACCAATTATAAATAATATTAATTACGATACAATAATAAAAATAGGGTATAATAATAAATTATTAGAATATACATAGACATTTGATACACGTAATGAATTAATCCTTTAAATAAATATTGACCTAGATATATTTTTATATAATACAGTAATATTTTAAATTAAATTAATGAATTATTTTTAAACAGATTAACCTTTGGGAGGTTTTATTATTTACCTGGTTAACCTTGCTCCTTGAATATAATAGTATTTTAATATTAAATTGGTTAGAGGAAGTTTGACTGGTGTTCTTGAGTGGAAAAGTAGCCGTTAGATTGTTCTAGCTGTTGGAGTCTCTGCCTATTTAACACGCTGATCTGGATCTGCATCTTCAACTCGTCCTGATGATGAACCACATTAGTTGGTTCGAAACGCGTCACAATTGTCCTTTTCATGTGATTTACGCCGAAGCTCTTCTTATAAAAATGACCGATCACAGAAGCCTCAATTATACAAGTGAATCCTCTTGACAATGTGATTTTCCTTGTCCAATGGAAATTTGGCTCCTTGCTTTCCTTCCTTCAAAAGTTTCTTGTATGTGGCCATTCTCTTCCGACATCTAGAAACATTATGGTTATCCAAACCACAAAAAGAACAATTAATAGTTTT
The DNA here is from genome assembly GCA_000404065.3 of Pinus taeda. NCBI lineage: Eukaryota > Viridiplantae > Streptophyta > Pinopsida > Pinales > Pinaceae > Pinus > Pinus taeda. The sequence continues at coordinate 8,874 of APFE030860220.1, read as the reverse complement.
CCCATATCTATGTAGAAATTTATCATGTTTTGCACAATCAAAAGGAAAATGTTTAGAACCAGATTTATACCCTTTGGAACACCATCAATCTCTTCAAGGTTGTCAGAGTATCCCTAACTCTTTCGTTCAAGTGTGTGCCTCTGAACACCTACATCCTACAATTGATGTTTCAAGCTATCGCCTTTTTCTTAAATACAATCTTCACACTTTTCAATGCAACCCCTTCTTGGAGCTGTTTCAGTGGCCTTCATGACATCTTTCGAACACTTTCCATAAGACTATCCATACCCAAGACCCAAATACTTAGGCCTTTCGTCAACCATTATTGGTTCAACAATACCTTGTGCATGCTTTCCGAAGCCTCTTCCTTCATAACCCATCTTGGACATTAACTTGGAACCTATGCCTTCGGTATGTTTTTCAAAAGAACCAATATAAGCATCCTTAGAAGAATTTGAAGACAAGCTGGAATGGTTTACCTCTTCTTCAAGCTGATACTTGATTAGCAGCACTTCTTGGGCAACAAAGAGTTCAGTCTCTAACTCATGCATCCTTTTTAGGTCGATATTGGCAATATGAAGTTGCCTCTCCATTTCCTTCAATCTCTCAGAAAGCAACTGCTTCTCTTCCTTCATGGTATTCAATTGTTCTCTAAGTGTGTTGCTCTTCCTTCCATCCTCATACATTTCTCTCACCATTTCCATCATGGTGGACAAATCTTGCTTCATGTCTTCATCAAAGAGTCTTCTGATGGAGAAAGAAGAATTTGAGGACTCACTTGTAGAAGTTTTCATTATGCCAATGACTTCTTCTTTCTTCTTTTCCTTCTTGGACTGAGCTATCAATAGCTTTCTCTTCACCTCTGCAAACTTAAACAATAGTTAGTTTGCAAACAAGAATACAATCAACCTCTGACTGTTTAAACACTTTTCACACAGTAAATCTTTGCTCTGTCAATCAAGCATTATGATATAACATTTTTTAAAGGTGAGGTCAATCAATCTCAGGCTTCGATACCACCTGATCTAAAAATGGGGCACTTAGGCTCCTTGTTTAACTTACCAGGAGCTCTCCCACTTCCAATCTTAAATGTTCCCAAGTCTCAATGATTAACCTATGCGGAATTAAATGTGCTTGAAAATATGGGTGTGTGCTTATGTTTTTTTTTAAGTTTTTTAGGTGATATGGATTGATTTTCTTAAACGGATATGAGGCAAATAACAGCGATTAAAACAACAGATACAATGCGACAATAAAACACACACAGAACAACAATATTAATTTGGAGTTCACCCAAAACTCTTGGGATTTTCGGCTTCCCTGGTTGTTTCTCTGTGATTCATTGCCCCTCTATGGCTCTGTTGCTTCAAAAATGCATCATTGCCTACAAAAACGGTTGTTGCAACATAACATGATGATTAGTAGTGTTTACAGAGGGAATCGGGGCTGTTTCATAGGCGAAAATCTAAAAATTGAGGAAATTTCATTACATAGGAACTTTATGGAAAATACATTATCAGACGTGTATTTCAAATGTGAAAATCCCTTCAATCGCCCCTAAATCCCTATCGGGTCTGCCATTAAGCGTTAAATTGCATCGCACAGGCATATTAGGCAAAATATCGAATACACAAGAAAACACAATAAATTTCTTTCTATCAGATTTCAAAATTTATCAAATCCATCCTATTATCACATCAGGTCCACCTTTGGCTATTGTTGTACTCTCCACCATCGATCTATGGGATCTCCAATCCAACGGTCATAAAGCATTTTTGGGTGGCCTAAGGGTACGGAGGTTACCTACCCAAAAAGGAATTTTTTCTCTCTCCTCCATTAGCCACGTGTCAACTAGTCAGTGGGATCAGGTAGAGCCAGCCCAAAACAATTTACCAATTGAGGCCCACCCAAAATCCATCGTCATAGAACTAAAAATCTCTACAATTAGGCTCATAGATCCCCTTCGCGTCCTTTTTTTTACTTCGAGCATCATTTCTTTGTATTTTGGGGTTTTCACTGAAAAACATTAATACACAAAAAATCTGGATTTTCGGCTTTCAAATTTTGTAGACTACGCTTATGAAATTTGTTGGATCTGACACTCGCCGATTACCGATTCAATCCTAGTCGTCCATTTCTTTCACAATCTGATGGCTGAGATTTCTTGTTGCATTTGCTATCGCATATTATTTCACACATGCCCCAGGGGTCTTGTACATCACCGATGCCAATTCACCGATCCGGTCATCGGTGATCGGTGAATCACATGATCGCAACTGTTGATTCCAGGGTTCTGATATCGTATATGTGTCTACATCTGATCTGATCATTTGGATTGACAGATCAGAGATTCCTTTGCCTCCGCTTAAATCTGACCTTTGCCTTTTTCCGATGCGATTTCCCTTTTTAAGGGTTTTTTTCATTTTTAGGGGTTTTTGCCTCTTTTTCCAAAGAAACAGGACATCTTCTGCATGCGATAACTTCTGCATCCTAAGTTCATTTTAGCCCATTCCAATTGTAGTAGATTCAAAAGGAAAGGATCTATGCAATGGGAATATTTCCATGAACTTCCTTGGATTTTCATTTTTCCTCTGTGAGGACCACTTAGACTTAGGATTCTATCCAAAATCCATCTTGGATCAACAATTCTTGGATGATACAAATGAAAAGACTTCCTTTTATATATAGGAGTCTAAGCAGTCATAATATAATCAAAGCCGATATAACAATAATAAATTAAGGGCACAATAATAAAAATAGTGGGCTTCTATGGGGCACAATAATAAAAATATGGGGGCTACATGGGCACAACAATATAACAAAGGGGATGTACTAATAATAATAAGGGGTTACACTAGTAGTATAGATACCTAACATACCCCTCTCCTTTAGAAAGTGTTGTCCTCAACACTTGAGTAGTTCTCGATGCTCCTGTATAAAATTGTTATCCTCCCATGTGGAATCTTCAATGGGTAAGTTCTTCCACTTGATGAGATACTCAGAAATTGATAAATTTCGTAGCTGTCGGTTCTTGTTTCTATGACTGCTCTAGGCTCCAATATGATTTTTCCTTCGTTGTCAAGTTCTAGCAATATTGTTTGAGCTGGGATCTTCTACAACTTTTGAATGAGTAGCCACACTTTTTCGTCCTTCTTCCATTCATACGTTGTTTTGTTTATGCAATCTAGTTGGATAATAGAAATGGCGCAGAACAATGCTTCCACATCCTCATCCTTTCTTAAGAGTGCATCTTCCACATCCTCATCCTTTCTTAAGAGTGCATCTGCCACAACATCTTTGTGACCCATTTCTGTTGCTCTTAAGAGGATAATCTTTGTTCTAAAAAGTACTTAATACTATCATGATCCATTTTCACCTTGAAGTGTCTTCCCATTAGGTAAGGTTTCCATTTCTTAAGTGTGTGTTGTTGAAAATGGCAATAAGAAATGCTAAAAATAGAAATGTTAAAAATGGCATTGCTATAAATAGCATTTCAGGATATATTCCAACTCTATTGGAAATAGCAAAAAATAGAAATGCTAAAAATAGTATTGCTATAAATAGCATTTCAAGATAGATTCCAATTTTAATTAGTCCTTGAATTAAAATTGAGAATTGAAATTTGAATTTCGTCTCACTAATTGTTTGAAAAATAATTAATTAATTCAGCTTGAGTTAATTAGTTGGAAAAAATCAAACATGAAGTCTATGTGAAGACATGTAACAGTTATTCCTTTGATTGAGGAAGTTATCCCTTAATTAAGGAGATAAGGATGAGTTGTAATTCAGTTGTAATTAGTTAGTTTAGTTAACTAAGTTAAGTCTAGTTAAGTCAGTTCCAAATAATTGGAGGAACTAATTGTGAGTTCAGTCAGTTAATGCATGCATGCATGCAACTAGTGTTCTCTAGATAACTAAATATTCTCTCATAAATAACTCATGCATGTCAATTCAGACAAAGACCTGGTTGAGATTCAAGAAAGGGACATTGTACTATCAGTTGGAGGAATTTTCCAATAAAGGAAACTCCTGCATGGAATTCATCTCCTTCAGGATTGCACAGTTATTTCAAAGTTCAATGTTGTGTGTGAGGTGAGAATCACACAGGTTGCAGGTGGGGGACCTAGGAGAAACTGCGCAAGGAAATAGGAGGCTTGGAGGACCGAAGGAAGAAATATGTGTTGTCTATTCTGTCGATGAGCAGCAATGAGGGGTTGTACTGAGAGTTGGATAGTTTGTGAGCTAAATATTTGAGGAATCCTGAGATATTTCCACTTGTATGATAATACAGATAATGGGGTTTTTAGTTGAGGCTTTCCTCAGAGTATTCTTCTGTGTTTCATGTGTATGATTTCTTCTTCTCTGTTATATGTGTTTCGATTGATCTTGCTCAAATTGATTTAGCTTCCACTAAGTTTGATAGTTGAAGAAGATCAAGTATTTTTCTTTAGTATATTGCATTATCAAGTGATCTACGGTGAAATTTCTACATGGTATCAGAGCCAAGTTTATCGGAGTAGTGAACAATATATGAAGAAGAAAATTCAAAGTAAAAAAAATTGGGCCACGAGTTTTCAGAGCATATCTGAAATTTTTTGTGTAAATTGTTTAGGGAAAAATAGTAGATTTTGATTCCTTGCAGAAAACTACAAATATTCAAAAAAAAATCGGCTGAATTGGAGTTCGGATGAGGGAGATATTACTGATTTAAAATTGGCTCCTTTTCCAGGAAATTTCGTGATGGCAGGAAATATGAAACAGATTGGTGTGCTAGCCAAGAACCTATATGCACTTGAGGTACAAGATGCATGCAAAGCCTTAAGGAGAACGACAAAGGTTAGATACTTGGTGATTGAGAGGGAGAGTAAATTACCCCTCAACATGCAGCGCCAGAACAAGTCTCAGACAATTGTGGAGGAGCCACAATTGGTGAAGCATCTTCAGGAGGTTGTAGAGGGGCCACAACTAGAGAAGCCCAGAGGAGACCGAGTGGAGGCATCCACTCAAGCAGAGACCTCCAGTAGGGGGTAATTTCGATCCAAGTGGGCAGAGGGATCACATGCACCCATACCTCCAGGTGTGAGGTGGGGCGATGTGAAGTGATTGTCCCAAGAAGGTTGAAATAGGGGTAGGATCCTTGACGTACCCAACCTTTTTGATTAGACCTTGCTATGGGAGACTTGATGAGGAGTAGAAGGACTAGTTGAGTGGGTAGATATGGATGCAGATGGAGGCATAAAGAGAGCTACAATGTAGGAGTCCCAAGATAGCACAGAGCTAGCACATTGCAGCAACGCGAGAGGCACATGAGTGTGGCACCAGTGCAGGATGGAAAAAAGTGGTGCGCAATATTGCAAGATGAAGGGAGTTGTTACAGCAGCATAAAGGTTAGAGAGGGAGCACTTGTCAGTGGCAGAGGGAACTTCAACATCAAAGGTTGTTTCTCGCCCAACAAGGAGGTCGGCTGGGAGATTAGTTACTTACTTCTCAGTAACTAAGTTACAATGCAATAGTGGGCAGCACGATGCAACATGATGAGAGGAGGTGCAGTGCGGATGCAGTGTTGGGAGATAGGACTAGCAGCAACACGAATGTAGTAGGAGGAATTAGTGTGATTAATGCAGTCAGAGATCAAATTGATAGAGGCTATAGTAGTCAAATACTAAAGAGCATAGAAGTGCAAAATTTTTAATCGATAGAGGGAATAGCAGTCAGAGACTTTGATGACAGAAGCATCATTGTGATTCATGTGTTGGCATTATGTTTTTGGTATGGTTATATGTTACAGATGTTGTACTTGATGGAAACACCCATGGCATGGCTCTCAATATGATGAGAATTAAGAAGTACGCAAGAGAAAATTTCACGGAATTTTATGCAGAGAAAAATTTATAAAAGTTTATTTCATGTGGAGAAAAGTTCACGGAATTTTATGCAGAGAAAAGTTTATTTCATGTGGGAAAACTTACCTTTGGTCCATGGTAGTTAGTCCTTGGAATTTGAACCTATGGTTTTTGGACCATGGCATCTCGACAGACGTGTTGATCCCTAGTATTGAGTTGATTGTATTGGTTTGTTATGGTTTTGGCCCGTGGTATTGGTCCATGATTTGAGGAAGAGCTCGCCTATATAAAGCAAAGGAGATCATTTGGCTTGTGTATGCTTTTTGGGTTGAATATCTTAAGATCTGAAATATTGGGTTATTGTTTCAAAAGCTCGATCTATATGAAAGTGAAGTGGAAAGCGAATCTGTGAAGGGTGATCTCTCGACCGCTGCAGCTGCGGAAGTGCGCAGGCGCCACAAGAGGCGTTGCAGGAGGCGCTGCTGGAGGCGCCGCAGGAGACGCCGCAGGAGGCGCCGCAGGAGATGCCGTAGGGGGCGCCGCAGGAGACGCCATAGGAGGTGCCACAGGAGGCACCGTAGGAGGCGCTGCAGGAGGCGCCGCGGGAGACGCCTCAGGAGGCGCCGCAGGAGACGCCGTAGGAGGCGCCGCAGGAGACGTCGCAGGAGGTGCCGTAGGAGATGCCGCAGAAGGTGTTCTGGGTTTAGTTTTCTGCTATTGTGGATCTGGTTATCTGGGTGACTTACTGGTACTTGATGATCACTTGATATTTATGGATCCAGTTTGAAAATTTATGAAAAGTGGTCCTTGAAAGAAAAGAAGTAGGGGGTTGTAGCTCCCTTCCAGGAGAGACTGGAAAACGAGAGAAGTTGTAGCTCTCTGCAGGTTGCAGCCTGCGTACTGGTAAAGGACTGCACCAGTACAAGACCATTGTAAAAGGAGTTTCTAATTTGAAAGAAGATAGAGACATATTGCAGCAGGTGGTTTTCACCCACATTGGGTTTCCACCTTATATCTGGTGTTCTTTGATGTGACTGTCTGTTTTTCTTGTTCATGCTCATTGTTTTTAAAATGACTAGATAATACTGATTCACCCTCCCTCTCAGTATTATTTTCAACAATTGGTATCAGAGAAGGTCCTTCTAAAGAAGCTTGATCGCTTGAAGGAAGATCTTTCATCATAAGCAACTACGAGAGGGAAGCATCTACCAAGACACTGGTTTTTGATGGGACAAACTTCAATTATTGGAAGGTAAGAGTTACTGCCTATCTTCAATCTCTTGGTACAGAAGTTTGGAACATCGTAGAGACAGGCTATGATTTTCCTTCAACTACTCCTATAGATGTAGATGAGAAGAAGAAGTATGAAACGAATGCAAAAGCAGTCAGTACCCTATTAGGATGTATATCCCAATTGGAATTCATGAAGGTAATGCAGTATAAATCTGCAAAAGAGATATGGGACAAAATTGTCACGAGCTATGAAGGAGATGAACGGGTAAAGCGTGCCAAACTTCAAACTCTCAGGATTCAGTATGAGACTCTCAAGATGTATAATGATGAAAGTGTGGCTAACTATTTTCTTCGGGTAGATGAAGTTGTTAATTGTATGAAAAATTTGGGTGAAGAAATAAAAGAGGCTATTGTGATTGAAAAGGTTCTAAGATCATTGTCCCCCAAGTTTGAATCTAAAGTATCTGCAATAGAAGAAAAAGAAAATCTACGAATTCTTACTATGTCTCAGCTACATGGAATTCTAACTGCCTATGAAATGAGAAAGGAGGTCCATCAGATAGAAGAGAAGCTTCTTTCAAGGCATCAGGCAAAGGAGATTATTATGAAGCAAGCCACGTCCCAGAAGAAGAGGAAGAAGAATCGAACTTTGTCAGAAATCTTCAAAGGGGTGTTGGAAGGTTCAGAGGTAAGTTTCCTTTTAAATGCTTTGCTTGTGGAAGAGTATGTCATTATGCTGCAAAATGTCCTTATAAGGATAAAGGAAAGGAACCTCCTAGATGGAACAAGAAACAGAGGGCAAGTAAGAAAAGCTACTACACTCATGAAGACAGTGATGGTCTTTCAAACAGTGATGAAGATGAACGAGGTAATGAATATAAATTGTTAATGGCATTTGATGATGATGATTATATGGATGCTATAGATGTAGTTAACCTTTATGATGAAATTACTAGACTCAAGAGAGGTATAGAAGAAAAGAATATGATCATTGATACTCTACAAATTCAAATTGATGAAAAGGAAAAACATTTTGAAAAATTAGAAGGTGAAATTGTTGGTCTTAGAAAAGAGATTGAGAAAACAAAAGCTATTAATCTTAAGTTTGTCAAAGGATCTGTAACTTTGG
>APFE030860219.1:0-14384 GCA_000404065.3 Pinus taeda | reverse complement strand
GCTTCAAACCTGGCAACAAATTTCTCGAGTGAAGAATCTGCATCCCATTCTCACTCATGTGCCCGAGCGTATGATGCCACAATGTCGTATCTTCTCCTGTAGAGGTTGAAACATTAATATCATTAGAAATACCATTGCATAAATACAATGTACCAACCTTTTCTCCTTTTGCTATTACCAGGGATCCTTTAGTGACCTTATAGGTTTTATCTGTGAAAGTAGTTACACAACCTTCACCTCCCAACTTCCCTATTGAAATCAAATTTTTCTTCAGATCTGGAACATGCCTTACCTCCTTCAATAGCCATTGATTTCCATTTTGTTGTTTTATGAAAACTCTACCCATTATAATGATTTTACAGGGTTTATCATCGCCCCATCGAACCTGTGCAAAAACCCCTTGAACATAATCATGAAAATGTTTCCTATCAAGTGTGGCATGGAATGAGACCCCTGAATCTACCACCCAGACATCAATAATATTTTCTAAAGAAAGAATCAAAACATCTTGCAACACATCACCTGTTACATTCGCTTCATGATTATTTTCTTGTTGCGCGTCTCCTTCTTTTCCCTTTTGAGACTTGCAGTCTTTCTTCAGGTGTCCTTTTTTCCCGCATTTCCAACACACTACCCCTGATCTGGACTTGGATCTGTGTTTTCTTGACTTACTGCGATATCCAGGGCTCTTTCCTTTTTCCATTTTTCTTCCCCTAGTCTCTGCAGTCAAAGCATTACCTGATGTCTCACCGGAGCTTTTCCGTCGCATTTTCTCGCTAAGGATTGCACCGACAACATCATCAAACTTTAAAGTACTAAATCTAGAGACATAGTTACTAATGGCCATAACTAAACCATTCCAACTTTCTGGCAATGAGAACAGAAATAACAGAGCCCTAGCTTCAACATCTAAAGTTACCCCTACAGAACTTAACTGAATGGTAACTGTATTAAATTCATTTAAATGATCAGCAACAGATCCACCTTCTCACATTTTCATATTAAATAAACGCTTCATAAGAAATACCTTATTTGAGGCCAAGGGTTTTTCATATAGTTTGGCCAATGTTGACATTAAACCCTCTTTTGTCGTTTCCTTTGAAATATTAAACGCTATTGATGCCACTAGGCACAGCCGTATTGTTCAAGTGCTTTTCTGTCGAGAATATCCCATTCTATGTCTGTCATACTCATTGTATTCTTTTCCTTTCCGCTCAATGGTTGGTACATATCTCTCTGATACAGATAATCTTCCATTTGCATCTTCCACAACTGGTAGTTTTGGCCATTAAATTTTTCGACCCTAAACCTACCATCTTCCGCCATTGCTCCCACTCGAACCAAGAAACCTTTTGTCCTACGAGTTTATCAGCCAAATAGACCTTCGGCTCTGATACTAGTTGTTAGAAAATTATATATCATAGAGCAATGAAACACATAAAATATTGCAGAAATATAGACACATAAAATGCATAAAACAAGAGAGACACATATATACGTGGTTCACCCAGTTTGGGCTACTTCCATGGAGAAACAACCAGTGCTTCGTTTTATACTATCCAAAAAAATGAAGAGATGCAACCTAAAGCAGATCCACTGTAATTCCCTCTTCGCTCTCAATCTCCTCTCTCTCTTCTTCACTCAGAATACAAATCTACATAGACATAATACAATTCCCTCATATATAGCGAGGGGTTGCCTTCTAGGGCAAAAAACCCTAAATCAAACATAATTTCTACCGTCAAATCTCTGCCTAAAGAATGATCCATATTGACTACGAAATTACAACATTTTACATGGCAATTTTACATCTATTTTTAGCTTCGGGGGAGTTGCCCTCGATCCCCCTGCCACAGGGGGCTCCCAAAGGTCACAGCTGCCCCCCCTGGACCCCCCCTGCAGCGAATATTTTTCAGGCAGTATTGCCACTCCATTACAAACTGGGGTCCAATGCTGTGATACCCTTGAATACAGGAGATAATTAGGCTCCACGCCCAACACTACAATCGAGTAGCTAGACATTTTAGAGTAGAGAAAACAATGGCGGTATTGCAGAAGTATTTTTATTGGCTGAAACTTCGTCGAGATGTTGGGGAGTACATTAGATCCTGCACCGCGTGCGCCATTTCCAAACCAACCATCAAGAAGAAAAGTATGTATTCTCCTCTACCTACTCTTAGTCGGCCTTGGAAATATGTCTCCATGGATTACATTTCAGGCCTTCCTTCTACTAAGCAGGACAACGATTTCATTTTCGTGGTCATCGACAAATTCTCTAAGATGGCCATCATGGCGGCCTGTAAGAAGAGTATCACAATAGAGGCCACTGCTAAGCTCTTCTTTGAGAGAGTATGGGTACACTTTGGGATCCCACAGTCCATCGTCTTAGATCGGGACAACGGATTCCTCAGTGAATTTAGGTAAAGTCTCTGGTCGATGCTGGATACAAAAATTACTAAGTTCATGACTTTCCACCCCCAAACAGATGACCAAACAGAGGTTGTCAGCAAGATGATCGTACACATTCTGTGCATCTACAGCTCAAAGCATCCATGCACATGGGATGAACGTCTCTCCTATGTCCAACAAAACTACAACAGAGCTCTCCACAACTCAACAGGCCATAACCCCTTTGAGGTAGGGTTGGGATTTCAACCATTATGCCCCATTGATGTGGCCATAGCATTTGCATCCACTCAGGTAGATTCAGCTCACTTTCAGTCCGAAGATGAAAGAGCTAACAACTTCATTGAGTGCATTCAACACATCCACCAGAAGGTCCATGATATATTGGAAAAAACCAATGTTAAGTACAAGCAGCGCCATGATCAACATCGAGTGTTACACAAGTTCCAGGTGGGCAACAAAGTTTGGCTACATTTGCAGAAGGAGCGCCTTGCTGGACCCTATCGCAAGCTTCACCGTCTCCAATATGAGTCATACACCATCACCAAGGCTATCGATGATGATGCCTTCGACCTCAGCATCCCTCCATTCCTTGGATTACACCTATTGTTCAATGTAGATCACCTTCAACCATACTTTCCACCATTGTTGGACACATTTGACATTATAGACCAACTCACACCAATAGAGCTCAACCGAGACGACATGGAACATGCCACAACTGATCAGATCATGCACAAACAGATGAAGAACACTCACTAAGAGAGGATACATTTATATCGAGTTGTCAAAGCAGGCCAACTCCTTCACTAGGGAAAGCGGTTCACCAGGGACCAAGTTCAACCGAAATTTCCTCACCTCATGGAGGCTCTACACACAATGGGGAACATTGCTTCCAAAGTGGGGAGGAATGATCTAGGTTGATATTAGTGGCCACCCGCCTATTCCACCTAGACTCCCCAGTCTGTTTCATCTGTTTCCTTATTCATTTCATCATTTATTATTTTTAGCAATTTTTCGGGTCTTGAACTTCTGAAACAGTTTTGACCTCCTAAACGACTTTTTTTGGGCTCTGCGGAAGGCCCAAGGCTGTGGGAAAGTGCTTTTAGTGAAACCTGTAGTACTCATAGAGACCTTTCCAACAAGGTATCATATGCGCCAAACAGATATAATAGGACAAAGTTACGACCTCGAGAAGTTGGCAACCCAACTAACCCCAACGGGGCCCACAAACTCTTGGTGTTGCATCTCATGGGTTTAGGGTTTTCGTTGTTTAGGGTTTTCTCATGTTTTCAAATAACAAATAGGCCCTTGAGCCTCATTGTAACATAGTTCAGAGGCATGTATCTACCACATCTCTTCTCAGAGATAATCTACCATCGCCCGAGCTATCTTATTTCCATTCTACTTGTAAGCATAGTTCAATATTTTTCTATTAATGAAATGAATTGTTTTTCTGCTGCATCTCTGTGTTTATGATTATATCTATAAGTTTTTGTGTTCTTTTTTAAGTTCAGATCAGAATTTCGTTGTACGAAATATTGTACGTGTCCATAACTGGATCATCATCAAGAGGAACAACTTTCTCTTCCACTCATGGAGCTAAATTTGTTGTTAAAGATGGTGAAGACTGAATGGTGACCTATTGTGTACTCGACACCAGGTCGACATCCTAATCATTTAGCTCCAGTTTCTCCTTCATGTATACAATCTTAATTAATTCTTCAATCTATTGAGCAAGCTCCTTGTCTTTATATGTCCGCTCTCCTCCTCTGTTCATTGTCGGTTCTTTTCTTGCTCTTCAACTTTATTCTACGTTGTTTCTTCTATTATTACGCCTCACCTCTCTTCTTCTTCCTTCTTCTGCTTCTCTTCTGGTTATTTCTTCTGCTATTCTTCCTCTAATCTCCTCTTCATTTCCCTATGTTGAAACTTTGATGGCTTTTTGACCCAACCTTTAACAATGTCTTTTGTGCTCAAATAGTTGTTGGTGGCATAGAAGTATGAATCCACGAGTGCTTATGGCTTGGGAAAATGGTACATAAGACGGTAATATTCTGCTAGAAAAGTAGCAAGATTCTTTCTGTTGGCACTGTACAAAGTCAGTTTTCATATCAATACATGAAATAATCGTTTTGATAACATTTGCACATGGGAAGGTTGGATATCTGCATGCAACCATGTGTAATCCTTACTGTTGAACACTAACATATACATGTTGGTCTACTTTGAAGCTCTTTTTTGAAAAATATTCATTCACTTTCTACCATGTAAGATCTAATTCATTTTCCACAAACAGTTGAGTGTCTAAATACACTGGTAAGTTAGCTGGTGTGCTCTCAACTACTTCCCCAATACTAATTTATTTGGTATCTTTTGCAGCAGCTCTCTTCGGTGCCATGGTAACAGTGATTGCCGAAGAGAAGTGCTCAAAAATTATTGTACCCGTTGGAGGGAAAAGGCACTCATGGTAAGAAAACATTAGCTTTTGAAAATCAACTTTCAAAGCTCGATTAGGTAGAAAACACACAAACTGATGAGAAGGATTGTGCAATTTTCATGATCAAGTGAGGGATACTAGCTAATGGAATGCATTACGCAGTCCCAACATCTAAGGGTGCAACTTGAGGCTTGAGATTGTGCAATGTGTAGTTCATCCTTGGTAGTGACTAGAAGAGACTGCACATTCCACAATACCAGTGGCTAAGGTCGCAGTCTGAGCCCTGGAACTGCACAATGCACAATTGGGCCAACTTGTATTGCGTATTTTGCAGTCTCAGAGGGGGAGCCTTGGACTTGCATAATGCCCAGTTGGGCAAGTTAGTGCATGGCCAAGTGAAGTGAAAATTTTCTTGGTGACGGTGTGGGAAACAAGCAAATCTAAGTGATAATGCAAATTAACGTTCATATTTGAATACGTATAGATAGATGAGTGTGAATCAAGTGCATAAACTCAAAAAACAGAAGGAAAATCAAATATGTGAGGAGAGTCACTAGAATGATGACCACCGGTGTGAAAAAACAAGAAAACTAATGCAAAAATGATGAAAGACAAATGACAACTGAATCAATGCTTATATAAGATATTATAAGTCAAAACGCTAGAAACCATGAAGAGAAACAAGAAAAACAACCCTCACAAAAGCGAAATGACAAAAAGTGACAGAAAAAGTAGCAAAAGACGACAAAAGTAAAACCCACCCGGAAAAGCGACGCAAACTCCACTAAAGGCTTCTTGATCTCCTTGGGAATGCTATATATCCAAGATTGAATGTACAAATGAACTCTATAGGTGTCAATTAAATAGATTTGGGCAAATTAGGGTTTATGACGCGAATGCCCAAAATCAAGGAAAAAGCGACACTTGGCAGAAATTTCTAAAAATAGTAATTGTGCCATATTCAAGAAACTAATAATGAATCCCTATTTTCTATAGATTCTTTTTCTCTTTTCTTGTTTTTTTTTGGAAACTTTCCATGCACACTGCCAAGGAAGATTGCTCAATTCTAGAGGATTGGGCAACTTCCCAGCTTAGTGCATTGCGCAATTTCTGAGCTCAAGGAGTGGATGTGCAATTTCATAGCTTAGCGTTGTGCTGCCATCCATGACTATGCATTTATCAAGCTCAAGGTTGAGCTTCTATCCTATATTGCGCAATTTCCATCATCAAGGTTGGCTTGCCCTCATGGAATGAATTGCACAGTTTCTGGAGGCAAGCCCAGAATTGTTGTAAGGCCAAGTCAGAAGGTTAGCTTGTGACTTAGAAATATCAAATAAGTATGAAAACAAGTAAACACAAGCATAGATGAAAAGAATAATTCTAGATCAAATCATGAATACTTGATAACAATACAAGATAAGCTCCTGTGGACAGAAAGGAAGACTCCAAAATCAAAGCATAGGAAAAATTTTGGAAGGTGGTTGTAGCAGCTACAACATAGTGTAATAAGTCTCCAAACTAGTGTTATTAATTTCTTCATTATTTAATTTCATAATTTTATCATTACTTTGTGGCATTCATTTTAGTCATAAATATATTTTATTTTTATGTAGGTATTGATTTTATTGATGCTTAAGATAAAGTACATAAACTGAATGTAATAACTATATTCAGATTAAGAATCTTAGTAGTCTCTTAAATTTCACTCATGTCTTAAATTCATTTAGTATTAAAGGCAAGGGCATATTGTCTTGTTTAAGTTGAAAGTGTACAACATTGAACCCATGCTTATTGTAATCATTTTTTAGAAGTGACATAGACACCAATATGTATCTAGTTGGTTAGGCTTAGGCATTAACATTAAAATTTTATGGTTGATAAAGAACATTATTTAACTAGAAAGTTAAGGCATATTCATTATTCACTAGTTGATAATACAGTATATAATTATGTTAGGGCACATTCCATGGATATTAGAGGAGATGCACATGTGAAAGAATCTATTAGTTGCAAGAGGATTATTTCTGAGTTTGAGAAGACCATTATATTACATAATAAAAAATTATGTGCTAACATAACTAATGTCAACATCTTAATGCTTTTTCTTTTTTTTTCTTATAATAATAACATCTTAATATTCTTAAAGTTCTATAATTATAACTATTTTTGCTTATAATTACAACATCTTAATATTTTTAAAATTTTGTACTTATATATATATTGTAAATTTATATTTTTTATTCACAATTTAGAGATAAATAACAAAAAAACCTTGATATCTTTTTTTAATCCATTTTAAAATAAATCTTCAAAAATCATTAAAACATACACCTAAAAAACCATTTACATATTTATAAATATAAAATAACCAATAATATATGCACACTATTATTTATATATAATACTTTACAGTTAATTTCAACTTAATCTACTAAAAAAATTTGAAAAAAGTAAATATTATTCTATATTATATATTATATATAATATATATATAGATATTCCCAAATACAATAGTTACATCCTTTGAACCTATCTTTTTATTCACAAGATATATCATTTCATTATAAAAATAATTTTTCAGGGGGATCGGAAGGCTGAAGGAGAGCGTAGGATGATGCCAGGGTAGGCAAAGGCGCAGCCACCCAGGCCGAGGGCGTAGAACCTGGAAGTCAAGGGAAGGTGATGATACGGGAAGATGTCAGTACGATCAGCGGCAACGTGGAAGCAAGCGGAATGAACGACAGAAGGTAGGCGCGACAGAGACAGTTGGGGTTTTTTTTAATAGGTTTTCTTCGGTGGGAAAGGGTTTTCCAAACAAAAGAATTTGAAACCCATGTGTTGGCACCCCACCCGGAAGTCACGAACTGTTACGTTTTGAGAGGAACAAGACGCTTGCGGTTTCTAGGGTTTGTCTGCAGGTTTTAACCATGGTTAATCATCGAGAGACGCTTGACCTTGAACCAGCGCCGAAGGATATTCTATCTGTATCGGGGAAGGACCTAACGGAAAAAAATGTTGAATGGTACTTCAGGGCCGCAGGCAGCCATGGGAGTGTGAAACACTCTGCGGAAGATACAGGCGTTAGAATATGCTCCAAAGGTCCACTGGAAGGGAGCCTAGATCAGGCGGTTCATTGCAAGTACAACGCAGAGGGTTCTCAGGAGGTGAGTTATCAGAATGAATTCGTTCAATTCGTATTTCCTGGTCTAATTCAAGGAAGAAAAGGGAAGGTTTCGGTTTCAGGTCCAATCCTCTCAGGAGGTCTAGAAGATATTGTAAATTTTGGGTCGATCCGAGGGATCAGAACCAGTGGGGAAATCGAACAGGGACCAGCAGTCATCAGATCCGTCAATGCCGAAAACCTGGTAAAACCTAGTCGGCTTTCAGCTGTGGTTGGTTCAGAACCCAGAGGATATGCGGAACTGAGGTCCAGTTTCAATAGCTCCGGCTATGAGAGGCAAGAAGTGGTGCTTGACCCCTCAGGCGTGGTAGGGAAAGATCCAGGCGGCAAAGCAGTACCAGAAAATAGCCCCTAGGGGAATCCCTCAGAACAGCAAGAAGGGTTAACCTAGAATGTCGTGAATACCCAAACCAGGGAGGAGGGTTTTGTGGTAATTAAGTCAGGGGAAAAAAGGAAAAAACCGAAACCCATCAAGAAAAAGGACTTCGAAGCAAATTTGGTGTTGGGAATGGATGTGCAGGTGGATGAGGCCCTAGAAGTGGTTGAATGCACCCTGGTTGGAAGAGCGAGGGGTAAGAAACATTCGACACAATTCATTAAAAGCTGGGGAGAGCAGAAATGGCAGACGGATCTAGTTAAAAATTTCAAGGTCTCGGCCTTAGCAAAGGGATGGTTCATGGTGAGATTCAAGAACAAAGAAGCAGCGGACTAGGTAATGGAGAGAAATTGGGCTTTCGGCAATTTTCCAGTACTATTCAAGAGATGGAACCCAATGTTTGATGCTTTGCATGAAAGAACAGATGTCTTTCCAGTATGGGTACATGCTCCAGGAATTCCCTCCTTCCTCTGGGTGGAATCAGTATTCAAATCTATCGAGAACAAGTTAGGCACCTTTCTGGAGGCAGACATGTCGTTTCTTAAAACCCATAACATGGTGATGGCCCGGATACTGGTAAATCTAAACCCCAGGGGAGGTCTTGCGGAGAAGATAAACGTCCAGTACAGAGAATACGTTTTTGAGAAGCGCCTTGACTATGAGCATCTTCCTTTCAGATGCCATAGATGTCACGTTTATGGGCACCTAGGAAGAGACTACCCCCTGGGAAAACGTCGAAGAAGGAAACAAAAATCAATCGAAGGAGAGGGCATGGTAGCAGAGCAGTTTCAGTCTGCACAGGAAGTGGATATAAAGCAGAACCTGGTGGCGGAGGCAATGGAGGTGGACAATCATCAGGCGGAGAAGCAATTAGAATAGGCCCCAAACAACTCTCCATTCAGGGAGGGAATGATCGAAACAGGGCTCGTAAATGAAGGATCGACTGGGACTGGACACGTCAATGGAAGTCTGACACAGGAGCCTGTCAAAGAACTGTCAGCATCCACCAGTACCACTCCTATTGAAGACATTTCGGGTATGAGACTAGACTCAAGTAACCCATCTTTAACTCTTTCTGAACCTAAAGATGATTGCTTAATTACTAGTTTGCAAAATAAAAAACGCACGCTTGATGATAATTTTCATGTTGAAAACTTTGTTGAAAATATCACGACTGCCATCCCTTCCATTGATCTGAACTGTGATGATGATCTGACTGAGGAAGCTAAACCTTTTCCAGCCTCCCTTACATGTCATTATAATCTTCGTTCCTTAGACAAAAAACCTGAGCGATTAGGATCGATAGGCGGTATAGGC
Source organism: Pinus taeda (assembly GCA_000404065.3). Classification (NCBI taxonomy): domain Eukaryota; kingdom Viridiplantae; phylum Streptophyta; class Pinopsida; order Pinales; family Pinaceae; genus Pinus; species Pinus taeda. Next base: position 4,664 of record APFE030860219.1, on the reverse strand, counting down.
CGATCTTCCCCTCAAAAAAGGAAAGCGAGGGGCAGAAAATCACAATTATATAAGGCTCAGGTAAGAGAAAAGATTGATGTGGCAGATGGGAAACAAATGTCAATACATGGGGCGCTTAGAGCTGTGAATCCCTAAGAGATAGTAATCAAATGATCTTGTTAACCTGGAACTACAGAGGCTTAGCCAATAAGCCCAAAAAACTGGCCTTAAAGGAGTTGGTCTTGAGTTCAAAACCGGATTTTATACTTCTACAAGAAACCCTAGGTAAAAGTACAGAAGTAGAAATAACCCTTATGTCTCTGCTCTCGGGCTGGCGGTTCACGGCATTGGACTCAGTCGGCCACTCGAGAGGTTTGGCTATTGGATATAAAGAAGGAAGAGTGAGAATCTTAAACCAATGAGGCTTGGAGCATGCAATGGGGACTGAGATTCAACCTCTAGATTTTGATTTCCCTCCTACAATCTTAAATATCTATGGTCCCTATCAGGGAAGGATGGATTTCTGGAACAATTTTTGGTCTAAAGATATAATGGGAAACAACAACATGGTTTTGGGTGGAGACTTAAACTTCTCCATAGGGAGTGCCTAGGCCTGGGGACCTGCCGCAAGAGAGGACCCTCTAACCGACTATTTTCTGAACGCCTTAACCACCCATAATCTAATAGACGTCAACCTTATCAAACTGAAACCCACTTGGAGGAATCGAAGAGTGGGAGAAGCCAGAATTTCTAAGAGGCTGGATCGGTTTCTTTTAAGTGAAAATCTGACTACCAGTATTCCTATGTTTCGGCAATGGGTGGGAGAGGGGGGGAACTCGGACCACTTCCCAATCTTCCTAGAGTTGTCCAAGCTTCCCAGGAAACCAGCAGTGCCTTTTAAATTCAATGCATCTTGGTTGCAAGAGAAATCCTATGAAGAGTTGTTCAATCAAACATGGAATCATCCAGATGGAAGCTCACAGGAAGGGAAAGGTTTTCAATTCATGGAAAACTTAAAAAAGATTTAAAAAAGCAACTATTGAATGGGCAAATATAAGGAGGGAGAGGCAGAAAGAAAAATTAGCCCAAATCAATGAGGAGCTCCAAAGGATGGAGTGTACGGAGACAGATGGCTACGAATCACAGGAGTCAAAAGAGAAAATATTACTTCTTGAAAAACAGAGGGATCAATTTCTACTGGCAAGAGAAGAGGAATGGAGGCTAAAGAGTAGGGCAATATGGCTTAAGGTTGGGGATGAAAATATGAAATTCTTTCACAACTATGCAAAAGGGAGGACAAATGCAAATACAATCTGGAAACTAAAAAACGAGGAGGGCGAAGAGGCAAACACCTTCGAGGAACTTTCTCTTCTGGGGAGAAATCACTTTCAGAACCTGTTTGCGGATCAAGGGGAAATCACAATAGCAGAAGTAATCAGGACTGCCCAATGCTTCCCTCGATATGTAAATGAGGAGGAAGCAGAGAATATAATGAGTGAAGTTACAAAGGAGGAAGTTGAATGTGTTATCAAATCAATGGCAAAAGACAAGAGTCAAGGCCCGGATGGGTGGACCATAGAGCTCTTCCAACATTTCTTTGAACAGATTGGGACTGAATTAATAGAGGTGGTGGAAGAGTCTAGGAAAAAAGGAGAGTTATACATTCCATTTAATGCAACTTTCATAGCTCTTATATAGAAGAAGGAAACTTCGGACACCTTTGAAGACTTCAGTCCTATCTCCCTCTGCAACTGTATATACAAAATCATTGCCAAAGTGATCGCAGTAAGAATAAAACCAATACTTTCAAGATGTATCTCAAATGAGCAATTTGGCTTTTTGGATGGTCGCCAGATCCATGAAGCTATAGGATTGGCACAGGAAACTATTCACAATGTCAAACAGATGAAAAGGAAGGGAGCAGTGGTAAAAATTGATTTATCAAAAGCCTATGATAGAATAAATTGGGTTTATATAAGGATGCTTCTCACCCATTTAGGATTTAAATATGACTTCATCAGGTGGATAATGGGATGCATCTCAAATGTTAGCTTCGCACTACTAATAAATGGTGCAGCCTCGCCTTTTTTTAAAAGCTACAGGGGGTTAAGGCAAGGTTGTCCTCTATCACCTCTTCTCTTCCTACTGGTGGCAGAAGGTCTGAGTCATCTGATTTGATTAGCCAAAATGGAGGGAGTAGTAAAAGGATTGGAAGTAGTAGCCAATATGTTTATCTCACATCTCTTGTTTGTGGACGATATCTTAGTGTTCACCAATGGAAACTTGAATGAAATCAGGGAATTAAAAAATATACTGGACCTCTTCATGAAAGCGACTGGTATGCAAATAAATTACAGAAAGTCCCAGCTTATCACAGAAGGTTTAAATAGGCTTGAGAAAAACCAGATCTCCTCTCTTCTTCCTTTTGATGTATTCAGTATGGAGAATCCCTTCAAGTATTTGGGCTTTTGGCTGAAGCCAAACACTTACAGAAAGCAACACTGGAATTGGCTGGTAGCCAAAATCGAAGCCATAATATCACACTGGAGTTTCAAATGGCTCTCCCGAGCAGGAAGACTGACTTTAATCAAATCGGTGCTACTAGCCATGCCAGTCTATTGGGCTACATTAACATGGGTTCCAAAAGGGATTCTAGGGAAAATAAATAGAGTTTGCAGAAGATTTCTCTGGGCGGGCTCAAAGGAGGATTTTGTTCTTCCATGGGTAGCTTGGGATAAAGTAGCAAGACCAAAATAATGGGGTGGATGGGGGTAAAAAACCTCACTGATTTCAGCATATCACTGGCAGCAAAATCAAGTTGGAGAATAATCAAAATGGAAAATCTCTAGACAGAAGTGGTAAAAAGGAAATACATAGACCCTACTCCTTTGGAAGAATGGATAAGGAACCCAACTAAGAAGGAGAAAAATGTCTCGATGGTGTGGAAAGCCACCGTGGAGGCGTTCAAGGTGATTGAACAAGGGCTGGCATGGCAGATTGGAAATGGGGAAAACCTGAGGATTGGGAAAGATCCTTGGGTTGGATGCAATGAAAACTATGCCCTCTCTCATGGCATCTCAATTAGATTGAGAAAATTGGTTCCTCCACAATATGGGGGGCAAGCCTGGAAACCTGGAGAAGATCTAGGCCTTTGTCCAGCCTTATGGAACGAATGGAAAGTATACACGGAAGAACTATCTCGGTCTAATGTAAGGATAAGGGACAGACAGGATCAACTGGTCTGGGCACACACGGAAAATGGATCTTATTCCCCAAAATTCGGATACAAATTTCTAATGACTAGAAAAGGATGGGGAGATCCAGAATGGTGGGTTAAACTGATATGGAAACTCAAATGCCCAGTAAAAGCCAGACTTTTCTTTTGGTGTATTCTAAAAAGGAAAATTCCTACTTGGGATATTCTTCAAGCTAGGTATAAACAAGGGCCGGGGAGATGCCCTCTATGCAAATCTGATTCTGAAAATATAAAACATATATTCCTTGCATGCCCTTTTGCCAAAACAGTTTGGGAGGAGGTCGGCAAACTTATTGGAAAAAGGATTGAATGGGAGGGGGAAATGTTCAGGAGGTATGGGATAAATGGTGGCATAATTATCCTGATGGGAAAATGAGAAATTTACCACCTATCATCTGCTAGGGAATCTGGATTGCAAGAAACATGAGTATTTTCAAGGAAAAGGAAACCACAGCCGAATCGATTGCAATTCAAAGCACTTCTATCCTCAAAAATATCCCAGATTCAGAGGAAGGAAAGAATAATGGGCAGATAAGGGAGGAACAGATCAGAGAAGGAATCCCATGGGCGTATTTTGACGGGGCTTCACAGAACAATACAGCAGGAGCAGGAATGAGCATTCATTTAAACGAAACCTAGTCCTTAAAAGCTTCTGTGGGGCTAGGCACAGGGACAAACAACTTTGCAGAACTCTCGGCTTTAAAACTTCGTCTATGCTGGCTCATTCACATGAACATGCTCACAATTCAGATCTTTAGAGATTCTTTATATGTCATTAAATGGGCCAATGGACAAAGTAGATGTCACAATTATATGCTCAGACCTTTGTTAGAAGAATTTTGTCCTTGAAACTCTCTTTTAATGTGTTTTCAATTTGCCACATCTACAGGGAGAGAAATGGTACAGCAGACAACCTTTCTAAGGAAGGTTTACAACAAGCTATGGGTAGTTGGAAAATAGTGGAAGAAGATCAGGGACAGATCCGTGTGTCGGATCAGCCACCTCACACTTAATACTTTATTTTATCTTTTCAGTTCTAAAGACTTTTATGATACTATAAAACACTTGGAAACTTACTGTTTTTTGTTGACAATTTTGGTCAAGCAACTCAATCAGTATTATTTTGAATGCTTTTTCTATTTTCGTTTTGGGTTGTTTTCCTCCTAAGAGGAGGCCCAGGAAATAGAAAAATGACATATCCAGTTTGGTTCACTTTTTTGGACTGTTTATAGATCTTGATAGACTAGAAGCGTATTGTATAGTTACACGCTTTTCAGCTGATACTTAAACCAGATTTTGAGGTGCAGCAAAAGACTGTTTCTTATTAGCTGCTATATGAGAAATCATACGGCAAATGGAATGCCTTTGGCATATACTTGTAACTTTTTATGATTAATGAAAAGTTCGCTTTTTTCCTTGGAAAAAAAAT
>APFE030860215.1:118050-129510 GCA_000404065.3 Pinus taeda | reverse complement strand
TACTAGATCCAGAGACAGAGTTACTAATGGCCATAACTAAACCATTCCAACTTTCTGGCAATGAGCACAGAAATAACAGAGCCCTAACTTCATCATCAAAATTTACCCCTACAGATCTTAACTGACTTGTAACTGTATTAAAATCATTTAAATGGTCTGCAATAGATCCACCTTCTGACATCTTCATATCAAATAAATGCTTCATAAGAAATACCTTATTTGAGGCCAAGGGTTTTTCATATAGTTTGGCTAATTCCGACATTAAACCTTGTGTTATCATTTCCTTTGAAATATTAAACACTACCGACGCCGCTAGGCACAACCGTATTGTTCTAAGTGCCTTTCTGTCGAGAATATCACATTTTGTGTCTGCCATACTCGTCAGTTTCTTTTTCTTTCCGCTCAATGGTAGGTATAGATCTCTCTGATACAGATAATCTTCCATCTGCATCTTCCACAGCTGGTAGTTTTAGCTGTTGAATTTTTCGACCCTAAACCTACCATCTTCTACCATTGCTCCCACTTGAACCAGGAACCCTTCTCTCCTGCGAGTTTATCAGCCAAATAGACCTTCGGCTCTAATACTAGTCGTTAAAAAAATTATATATTACAGAGCAATGGAACACATAAAATATTGCAGAAATATAAACACATAAAATGCATAAAACAAGAGAGACATAGATATCCGTGGTTCACCTAGTTTGGGCTACATCCACGGAGAAATAGCCAGTCCTTCTTTTATTATATTATCTAGCAAACTGAAGAGATACAACCTACAACAGAGCTGCTGTAACACCCTCTTCACTCTCAATCTCCTCTCTTCTTCATTTAGAATACAGATCTACATAGACGCAATACAATTCCCTCATATATAGTGAGGGTTTTCCTTCTAGGGAAAAAAACCCTAAATTAAACATAACTTCTACCATCAGATCATCTACCTAATGAATGGCCCATATTGACTAGAAATTACTAGACTTTTACAAGGCAATTTTACATCTATTTTTAGCTTCGAGGGTGTTTCCCTCGAACCCCCGCCGGGGGACCACTGGCCCTCGGACCACCCAGCCTGGGGGGATTTACCCCCCCCAGAACCCCGCGGGGGGAACAAGTCCCCCCCGCATGGAGGGGTGTACAGTCTTCCTGGGGTATACTTCCGGCTGAAACCTTTGAATACAAAAGATAATCAGGCTCCACACCCAACATTATTTACTTAGTTTTGTCATGTAACATGCCTTCCATTTATTTCTATAATATCGTTTTTGGCCACGAAGCCATTCACGACTAATATAGCTAGACTACCTGACAACTGGGTCTAGAGATAGATCTTTTATTTGTAATGTAGCTTCTTTCTCCCCTCTCCAGATAAATAGGGGAAAGCAAGACTTAGTTCGAGTTCAGAAATTCTAGAGAAAACACTACATGTTATATTTTCAGACTGTATCTCCTTTGTAATACAGATCTGTTCAGAATATCAAGGAAACAGTGGTGATTCCCTCTTCAAAGGATAACAATATGAGTTCCCCTTTGTTTAACTCATTTTTATGTCCATGCTTCTTCACTGAATTCATGTAATTATTTTTGCTAGATGTGTTTCAAGCTCCTTCACAGATTCATTAGTATCTATATGCTAATGAAAATGCCTGTAACTATTTCACATATCCATTTTTCTGAACATTGTTTATGTATATGCATGTGAGGAATATTGAGATTAGATATTTAAATCCACAAGACATGAATCATAGCTCTCATCTCCCCTTTCATTCATTATTTCTGCTTGTAGCCCAAATAAGCATAGAAATCCTTAAGGTCTCAAGCTCTGTGCGTTAAATATAGAAGTCTTGAAGCCTTACATTATATGTGATGAGTTACTCTTCTCTATTTTCCTCTCTCACACACTCTACAAAATATTATTAGGTGTAAGACCTTGAAGCTCTCGGCCTCCTCTATTTTTATGCTTATTTCTAATATCTGAACATGTGAAGAAGTACCAGAAATCCATGTTTTATTTCTTTGGATTTATGAACCAATATATTTCTGATGTACATATGTATATATAGATCATAAGTGTTGTCTCCAGTATCTTGTAAATCATTTGAGACACACTATTTTAGATGTGCCCAAGAATTGATCTTGAAGCAATCCAAGGTTGTCTCTGGGAGATACAACACACCGTTTCAAGGATAGGGATTCACAATGTGATCGACCTGGTTCTCATGTGGAAAAACATGGCATCGAATCTGGATGAGGATTTCTATCTCTCAGTATTTGTGGGGTCGAATCTCCTGCAAGGCTTGAGGGAAGGGAGAAGTACATCGTTCAAGGGAATGCACCTCGGCCCTAAGACCAATGCCCTAAAATCTGTTACCACAGAGTTTCCAAAGCTTTGTATCAAGGCTTTTGTTGCAAGGAGCTAATTTGAATTGAATTCGTTGTATATTTCTTAGGCCTCAAAACCACTTCAATCCATGACATAAAAAATCTACGTGAGAGGTATTTATCCAACAATAACTACTGGAAGGTGAAGTTGAAATACATTAGAAGTACAATACCAAAGGCTTCCATTGGAGGAACTTGCAGGGTATTGGAACAAGAACCAAAATGGTACAAAATCCCTAATCTATATGGGGGAAAGATGGTTGAGATACTGTCAAATTCAATTCCATTTCCCCACAGAGCAAGCAACTTGTAAGAAAGAAAGAAAATTATTTTAATGTCCATGAGGCTAAAGATAACCTATGGGACAGATTGATTCTTCATTTACTTGATGTATTCAGCCCTTTTTTTGTGAAGCCTCACAATAAATTCTCCTAGCGTCTCGACAAACCCCTCACTAAATAGATTATCCAAAGAGCTAGCTCCCAGCATATCTACATAACTTTCCCTATTGTATGATATACATTCCATTGTGTCTTGGTCATAATATGGAAACATTGATGCAAAGCACTTATATATATCTCATTGATGCGAAAATTATACAACTCCATGACCCCTTATGTTTCATATAATCATAGAGTTTCTTATGTGAATTATATGGAACTTGATTTAGGTACTTACATGGCTCCCAAACTAAATGGGAACATGTCTCTTATGGAGATGGCTACCTAGTGTGGGGAGAAAAGTATTTTTGAGGGAATTGTGGATGGCTAACAGAGTTGAAAAGTAGGATTGATCTAGAAAATGTGTTCAAGAATCTCCAAAGTATCCCACCCAACATTCATCACGTTATTATACATCCTTTGTATGTATGATTTATGCTCTCTCTGTAAAAACTCGAGTGAAATCCTAAAGCCAATTTGGGAAAGGACAAGACAAACCATATCATCTGAGCATGGGTTAAGGTCTATGCTAGTATAATTCTAAAAAATATCAATGTCAATAAATTGGATAACTACCTACTTGTAAAGTGAATGTTACATGACGAGTTGGGTATTGTCACGACCCCACTCTATGGTTTCTTTAAGACCATCGTGGGCGAAATGCGATACCAGTGAGATTTCATTACAATTTACACAACTACTTTAAACTAGACTACACCTAACTTATAACTCTTCAATACTTAGTCAATTATTCGATTTCAATTTCACTTATTTAATAACTTCATAAACATTCAATATCGCAATTTCAATATAAGTAGTGGAAAAAAAACTTCAATAAGTATAGGAAAGTGCGGCAGGAGGGGAAACTTCCAAATACAAGTTCTCCCCTATTCTTCTTTTATTAACTTTGGATATGTTACAACATAGTTATAAAGGGCTTATCCATGTCTAAACCTCTACCTTTCCCAAACTTCACAAAGTTACAAAATATGGCAGTCATTAGCCTAGACCAATGCACTTGCCTAGAACACCAAATCCCACAACTAGGGTGTGCCCAACTTAAAAGTCAACAACTTTTCGAGCAGAAACCACAAAAAACTAGTATCCAACCAAATAAGAAAATCAACCCTGTGGCGTGCCAAAAAATTTGGTTCACTTGGATGAACCTGCCTCTTCTGCGACCTGGTCATTTATTGTGTTTTGCCTTTAGTTCTCGTGCGCCCTTCGTTTATGTGATTATGCGTTATGTTTGTATGAACTTGCTTGATCGTGTGTTCATTCCTGCCCTGTTCCAAGTAATGTAAGCTTCTACTTATGCTCATGTGAATGCTCCTTTGTTCCAACCGACATGTTGTTTCATCCTTTAGTTGACCCATCATTTGGTCAGCTCCCTCAGGCTAACTCATCATTTAGTCGTGTGAGCGACACTACCATGCAGGTGCATCGACGTGCCCGACAGAAAATTCCCACCTAGGCGCCCCTCTATTGTATGAGTGCACTTAGGGTGCAGACATTTTCTTGTTGTTCACAACACGCTAAGTTTTTTCCCATCATTTCCTTCGCTCACAAGCCTCATACTTTTTTCAAAAGTCATGCCAACTAACTCGCCCATGTTGTTCGTTTGACCCCTCACCTATGTCCTTCAGTCTGCACTTGTGAACATCTTGCCCAATTCACCCGTCGTGTCGCCCAAGCTCACTCTTCACCATGTCATGCAAGTCACCTGTGGGAAAATTAGCACCCCACCTTCGTGTGGGCATGCCCAGGGTTCGCACGTTCGTGTTATGCACACAACTAGCTCACAGGTCCACTTTCACTTGTTTCATTTGGTTAGCTCATCATGTCACCCAAACTCATTTTTCCATGGGCACCAGGGCGCCTTGCCTTCATGCGGGCACACCTAGTGCACTCGCCTTCATGTTATGCACTCGACACTCCCACGGTCCCACTTTGGTTCTTCACTTTGTTTTTTCACCACTTCAAGTGGGCATGGGTCGTCATGGGTGCCCACTTGGTCTTGGTGCCAACTCGGGGCCCTGACAGTACGAACTTTTTATTTTTTATATCTCATGTGTTTTTCCTTATAAATATAAGGATCGTAATTTAGTGATTATGATTTATTTGTTATTTTCATATATATATATATATGTATATTATAAATACAATAATATGATTCAACGATTACAATTTCTTTGTTATTTTTAATCAAAACATTAATCATTTGTGATGGAATAGGCTTCAAGCCTTATGGAATTTTGTGTTCAATACAAGTTGAATTTGGTGGTAAGATGGTGTCAGTAGAAGTTGAAGTTAATGATGTACTGTTAGATTATAACCTTCTACTAGGTTGTACGTGTGTTTATGTTATGGTTGCTATCGTTTCGACTTATTTCAGAATGATATCTTTCCCTCACAAAGGGGGCATAGTGGCCATTGATCAGCTCGCCTTCTTTGCCACTAATTCCCAAGTTAATGGAATCATCCCTCTTGTGGGAGAAACCCACATTCATATTAGCATGTCGGGGTAGGATTTCTTAAGGATTCCTCCCTTATGGGAAATTTTTCCCTTCCTCCTCCTCTTCCTTATCCCCTTCCCGACAACTTGAAATTGTTTGCTACATCAACATGATATCTTCTTGTACTACTCCATTTTATCCTTGGATAGTACCGGATGCATCTAATATCGATACCTTTTGTGATTGCATGTTGTTCAATCCTATTGAGCTCGAATATGAAGCCATCTATTCAGCCTATTCGGCAGACTCTAATTTTTTCTCTTCAACCAATTAGGTTGACCACTCCTTATATTAGGGTACATCTTCTGATCCTTTCTTCAATACATTATCTACTTATGAAAACATCATGGAGGTCATGATGTCAAATGATGTGTCATGGGATGAGAATTATCATCGTTCCTCCTTGCTAGATCCTTTCAAGGATAATCTTAGTGATATTTATTCACTTAATATCATTGAGATATCAATGAACTTTGTATCTATCCATGATATCGATTATGAGAAGAATTTATTAAATATTTAAGAGACTATCCCTCTTGATATTTCGATCGAGCCTAGAATTGCTGAGAATGTACATATTGGTGCATCTTTCTCTCTCGATGAGATCAAGATTTATAAAGAACTTTTCCAAGAATTTCGAGGCGTTTTCGCCTGGTCATACGAAGAGATTTCAGGTATAGATCCAAACATTGTTGTACATGAAATCAGAACATATCTTGATGCTAAACCAATTCTCCAACACCTACATCCAGTCCATCCTAAGAAGGTTGCTACTATTAAGACCGAGGTTGAAAAACTTCTCCATGTTGGTTTCATCTACCCAGTACCTCTAACTGATTGGGTGTCGAACATTTTTCTTGTCATGAAGAAATAAGGAAAAATATGTGTGTGTGTCTATTACCAAGACATCAATCGTGCTTTTCCCAAGGATAATTATCCTACCCCATTTATTGACCATATTGTTGATGATTGTGTTCGTAGTGAAGTATTTTCGTTTATGGATGGATTTCCAGATATACTCAGACCATATTCTCCCATTCGACTAACATAAAACCACATTTATTTGTTTGTGAGGAGCATTTACATATCAAAATCTCCCTTTTAGATTGAAAATATTTGGGGAAAATTTTCGGAGGGAAATGAATTATGCCTTCCATGACATTAAGCACAATGTCCAACCATTTTTGGATGATCGACCTTCCCACTCAAAACATAGTGCAGATCATCCCATGCATCTCAGGGCTACATTTTTATGTTGTCGACATTATAAAATCATGCTCAATCCACACAAGTGTGTGTTTTGTGTGCAATATGGTTAACTTCTCGGCTTCTTTGTGTCAAAGAAAGGAATTTATATCAATCCTAGATCTTCATGCTCCTTCCTCTCTTGTTCAACTAGAATGACTCCAAGGGAAGGCTAACTTTCTACGAAAATTTGTTCCCCATTATGTCGAATTGACCAAAGGATTTACTTGATTGTTGAAGAAAGGGGTTCCCTTTCATTGGTACAACACTTCCTAAAAGGCATTTGATGATTTGAAAGATGTTCTAGTTTGGGAATCATTGTTGTATCCCTCGAATTATCAATGTGATTACTTCATGTACCTCGTTGCTACAGTTACTACTATCGCCATGGTATTGGTCCAAGAGGATGGCATTGGGGATGAAAATCCCATTTATTATTTGAGTTAGAACTTGGATGCTACTCAGATAAAAAATACTCACATGGAAAAGTTAGCTTTGGTGGTTGTTCAAGTTGTCTAATGGTTTCATCACTATATCCTGCTTCGCAAGACTATGGTTGTTTCTAATTAAAACCCATGACATACATCTTGTCATGGAAATTGTTGGGGGGTAAGTACTATAAATGGATTCTCATCGTCCATGAATTCTATTTGGATTTCCTCAAATCCAAATCCAAGAAGTCCTTAGTCTTTGTCGAACTGATCTACGACCTTCCCACTCCTGAAACTTAAATAACATATGATGATTCTATTCTAGACTATTCGTTGTTCTTGATAGATTCATTTGACCTATGGTATGGAGACATCATCGTATATCTCTAGACCTAGACTTTTTGTCCCGAAGCCTCTCCCTCTAACTAGCGATGTGTCTAATATTAGGCTAAAAACTATATTATCATTGGCAACACCCTTTATCATCATGGTATCGATATGATTTTTCAATGGTGCCTCACTCATGAGGAGGCCGAGAAATATCTCAATGAATTCCATGATGGGGCATGCGATGGACACATATCTAGTTACACCACCACACAAAATATTTTGTGTGCTAGCTACTTTTGGCCTATTATGTTTCACGATTATATCCTTACAGTCCAAAAGTGTCATTCTTGCGAGATATGACTGTAAAACCCGTGCTCCACCAACTCCTTTACACCCTATTATTGTCATTTTACCTTTCATGAAATGGGACATTGACTTTATGACATGTAACCCTCACTCGTCCGAGGGGAATCGCTACATCTTGTGGTGATAAACTATTTTACCAAGTGTGCCAAGGGGATGCCTACATATAATAACATCGGTGAAACAACTGCTCTCTTTCTCTTCAATCATGTCATTGCAAGGTTTTCTGTACCACAAGCTATAGTTATATACCATGGGAAGCATTTCCTTAATCACATGATGTCTGAGCTCACTATCAAGTTGGGTCGTCACCATGAAATCTCAACTCCCTACTACTAATAGGTGAATGGGAAAGTCTAAGAAATCAACAAAATCTTGAAAATGATGCTTCAGCGTATGATAGGGATCTGCAAATTGGATTGGCATCTTATCCTTTATGCATCCTTGTGGGTATATCAAAACTTTGTTCGGACTACTACCATATTCACATCATTGCAATTAGCATATGGTTTGGAAGCAATACTTCCTATCAAGTACGAAATTCCATCTCTAAAACTTATTGTTGAACTCCTCCCTGCCACTTCCGTAAAAGAATATTGTCTCTTACATCTAACATGCTTGGATGAAACCCAGTGCAATGTCATGATGGCCAATGAGGCCCACAAGAAACACATCAAAGCACAATATGATAAGAATGTTAAGCCTTGTGCCTTCTCAAAAGGCGACCTTGTCCTATTGTATGATCAAGATTCTAATGAGTTAGGGTCTAGGAAGTTCAAGACAATTTGGCTAGGCTCATATATTTCTAAACATGTTCTAGATAAAGGGGCCTACAATCTTATTTGTTTCAATGAAGTTCCATTGACGCAACCTAGGAATGGGTTGTAACTCAAAAATACTATGCTTAAGTCATTTTTTCATAGTTCACTATGTACATATTGACTACAGGCGTGTGGAGTTTATTTGCAGTGTGTTCCCTTCAGAGTTTCCTACCATCTCTGTTAATCTTGATTTACATTTGTATTTCAAATGTCGATGTCCCTTCAACCATATGTTGGTTATGTTGGTGGCGCAAGTCGTAGTACTCAAAACCTTTCCTCCGCAGTGTGGGCTATATATGCTCCAAGTGGTGAGTTAGTGTGTTTACAATGGATTTGTATTAGTCTCTCTACCAATAACATCGTTGAGTATAGAACAGTGATCAAGTTGTTATCTGATGTTATTTCTCATGGTATTCGTCATATAGTTGTCAGACTTGACTCACAACTTGTGGTACTATACTTGACTAATGTCTATTCAGTTAGAAGTCCAACTATGCTTCGTATGTTTTTACGGGTTCACTTTCTGTAAAGATGTTTTGATTATCTCTAATATCAACACATTCCTAGAAGTCTAAACGCATTGACAGAGGCATTGGAAAATAATGTTTTAGATAAACATTTGTGACATATGTAAATTCAATCCAATTCACGTCACATATATTGAACAAGAAAATAGAGCACATAAGAAACATATATATATCTATATATTATATCTATATATTATATATATATATATATATATATATATATATATATATATTATTATATATATAATATATATATATATATATATATAATATATATATAAGTCTAGTTTTACAAAAAGATGTGCCTGAGACACATATGGCCAAACGACCTATCATAAGAATTACATGTAGTCAAAATATGGCTCTCTAGCCTCCTAGTAGACTAATCTTGATGATGCTTATGGTAATAAACAATCGTGTGAGCTAATTTTCACAACAACTAGCTAGTATGGTCAGGCATTCCAATAATATGGTGTTGCAGTCTCATAGGATTTGATTGACCCTAGTCTATGGTATACACTCAATCAATCCCTCAACATGTTGCTCGACCTCTACAAGAGTCTCAACCACATTGAGATTTTGCAATATGTCTCGTGCCCCTATAGTAGTATGTACTCCAACCTGTGCCTGTTGTGTATCTCCAACATGTTGAATATAAGATGAACCCACTAGTCGAACAGGTCCAATGTCTACATGTAAAAATCGATAGTTAGTCTTAGATACATGAAGAAAAAACTGTAAAACTCAAAACTCAAAAATTAATCAAAATGATTATGTTTTACCTATGGCACACCATTTCTCGCCTTCAAGTATCACAAGCTCTAGATCTCCATGGTATTCCATCCTGACATATGGATAGTCTTCAACCATAATGTGATGCATATATAGCCATCGAAAGAAGACAGACATGAAACTAATGGAAGACCGACCTACATGTCTAGACATGAGGTCTACCCGCCACCTTATCTATGGAGCTTTAGGATTTGGAAGCTAGAGTGAGATATGTTGAGGACGGAGTAATGGAATCCTCTCCAAAGTGAATGAGATCAAAATGAAATTGTATCCAAATTTTTTCAATCACCCATCTTTTTCCTTGGTGAGTTGTTCCTTCATATTTTCTAATACTCCCTCGCCCCAATTGAACATTGTTGGCTCTATGTATTCTAATGCGTATTATATTTGGGACCTGTTAGCCAAATGCAAGGTCATGCTACTAGCCAATTTAGAAATAATGAATAGTATTGTCGTGAGAGGCAAGTGGACCAGATCCTTAATCTCAATTTTCCTGTCTTTTGTTGGTTAGGATCGAGGTCTACAATGTGAAACAATATACTCCTTGACAGTCTCTCCACCCTTTCTTGAACCAGAAAACGAAATAGGAGCACCTTTCCTTGATAAACTTATCAAGAAATAAATACCTCCCACCTCTATGTTGAACATATGTGCTCCAAGCCTAAAGGATTGTGCCTGTACATCCCATGCCCTGACAAGATACTCCAATAGTTCCATTTTTTGTATCATCTCAGGAAGAAAAATAATTTGAGAATCCCATAGTTTCTCAATGCATGTATGGTTGTTGGGTCATTGGCAATATCCATGTCTTGGACTTCATGTTCTCTTTCTTGCCAAATCAATCCATTTTGTTTTGATGGATACCTAAAACATGACAAGAAAAATCATTAGAATAAATCTCATGCAAAAATATGAGAGAAATATGAGTGAAAAGAGAAAAACACATTCTTCAAATGAACCCAACACACCGTACCAAATGGAGACAGTGTGTTGCAGCGCTCTCCATACTTATATTTTGGTTGGAAAAACACACTTTTTGACATTGTTGAGGTGCGTTGGTGCTAGGGCACAAAATTAAAGCCCTAAATCACTTAGAAATTGAAAAAAAATGCATGAAATGAAAAACTGGAATCATGAAAGGAAAAAGGAAGGTAATATCTCCTACCTAGAAGTGGCGACACTGAAAATAATCCACCGGATTAGCCACAATCATCTGTTGAAGATCGGGGGGAAAATGTTCTCAATGCTCACTCATCAAGAGGTAAAATGTGAAATGGTAAAAATAAAATTTATTTTCTCATATTTATGGTCATTTTTTATGATTATTGTTTGGTCAATTTAGTGTTTCTAAATTGATTTCATTAATTGTCAACCCGGGGCTCATAATCTGATGAAGTGAAGGTGTACTATATGTACTTAAGCAACCTCTTAGATCTTTTTGTCGTTTGGGGGTGTTGTTTGTGGTCAAGTTATCTTCCTAAGATGGAATGGAGATTTTATAAACAGATGAGTGATAGTGTGTGTAAGGTGATTTCTAAATGAGTGAGTGTGTGTTACTGGTGGTTTCTAACTACCTTCTAAACTTGAAAAGAAAAAGCTTGAAAGAAATAACTTGA
>APFE030860215.1:61575-117883 GCA_000404065.3 Pinus taeda | reverse complement strand
GTTATAATGTTTAACTCTTCCTAACTCTCTGCTTCCAACATATAGTATTATGTGAAACACGATTAAGAAGTAGTTAGAAATAAGTCTAAAAAGTACGCAAAGCAAGCTGTAATTTATTAGTATTCTGATTTCTTAAAGATGAACAGCTTATGATGAAGAGACCATCAATATGTTAGCATACAACTTGAGAAACTAAACTAGAAATCAACTAGGAAAACAGAGTAAAGGCAGAAACTATGAATATGACAACTGAAAATACTATTAGAGATAAAGAAAATACACAAAGACACACAATCCCGGGCTAACACCTGCAGAAGACAGTCCTGATCAGTCTAAAGTAAATGCTAGAAATGAAATGACAGTGAAAGGAAATCAAATCTGTACATGTGTTAAAGAAAAGGAAAATTGCTGAATTCAAAAGAAGGAAATAGCAAGAACATAAAAGTAAATTACTGTACAAAGGCTGTTATGAACGGGGGCCCTCCATCCACAAAGCCCAAAGAAAGATCATCGACGTAAAGGAGTCAAAACAGCAGTCTTCTATTAATTCATAATGCAGAAATTACAGTCAAAAAGTGCTGAAACAACAACTTCAAAACAGAGTTTCTGTGCTCACTAAAAGCATATAAATTACATAAACAAAACAACTAAAAACTAATCCTTAAGCGTGCACAGACGCTGGATTTTATAAGCATGTGAACAACTGCCTACTGCGTAAAACATGAAACTGGAAATTAACTGACAACATGCTAATTAAATGGTTCAGCAATACGTCAATAGGTCCGTGGGTGATCTGGAAGGTACGGTCGTCATGGAGGTTGAATCCAAGGTTGGATCCTGTCTCCCATGACCTGCGTAGAGTGGAGGAGTTTCCATCTGGAGTGACGTAACCTTTCAGCTCACGCAGCACCGTTTGAGCTAGCTTTGTTGACTGAAGTTGGATCCTCATTGACTGGAGGTATGCATGGCGTTGTTGACCAAGCCAATAGCACAGGAACCTTCAACACCTTCATTCCCACGTGCCCATGTGATTCGTTTTTCAAAATGACACGTGGAACATGGAGATCAATGAAAAGGCTGCGGAATTGTTGAATGGCTACGGAATTGCTAGACAGCTGCGGAAACTCTGTGCATATGTCAAAAATCTAGACAAACAGTCAAACATTTAGCAAAGTCAACTAATCATAATTAAGAGACATCCAATGTAATGATCTGGGTAAGTTTATGAGGAAAATAGGGCAAAAGAGAGGGATAAGTGAGGAAAAGTTGTAGGTAATGATGGATAATTAGGTGCAAGTTAGAGGCTCTACAATGGTATCAAAAACTTTAGGCTATTTTTTATAGATGTTGCACTATCTACTAAAATAGATGATCCAAATACTTCGTATTATTGATTCTAGAGCCTCCATCCATATCTCTTGTAATAGGAATTGGTTTGAGAACTTTCAGGAAAATAAAATGGTACAAATATATATCTTGGAGATGATCGTGCACATGAAATTAAAAGGGTATGGTGATGTATCGACAACATTACCTAATGGTCATGTTAAACTAATTCACCATGTGATGTATGTTCTTGTTTTTAAGAAGACTTTAATATCATTTTCTACTATAACAAATCAAGGCTTGAAGGTTGAATTTGTTAATTCACATTGTGTGGTGAAAGACATTCAAGATCACTTAATGGTCATTGCAACAAGATTTAGAATTGGAGTTTTATATAAGCTCAATGTGATAGCTAAAGTCCATCAAGCATTGGTATCCACAAACATGAAAACATTATATCTTTGGAATTAGAGGTAGAAGGGATTCCAATACTTAAGAATGGATATTTCGCATGTGAAGGGTGTGCATTAGGGAAGATGCACAGGGAATAGTCCCCTATGTATATAGATAAGAGGAAAAGGGATGTTCAAGAATTTGTGCATACAAATTTATGTGGTCTTATGCAGACTAGATCATTAGGTGGAGCATATTACTTCTTGATATTTTTTTTTTTTTATGAAATATACATGGCTATGCTTCATAAGAAATAAGAGTGATGTATTTTAATATTTTAAGGAGTTCAAAACTATGGTTGAAAAGTATTGACAGTGTTGGACCCGCCAATATGTCTGGGGATCTCCTCAGTAAGAAGTCCCAGTTAGACCTAAGACCGTTTGGTATTGTAGAATTCTAGCAGTGGGTCGTACGGTAATGCCTTGACCGCAGTTTCACACAAAGGAAAGTAAGATGTCCCTATTGGTAGCAAGCGCGTGACAACTACGACAAGACAAGGAAGATGCATTAACAGTTCTAACACATAGAGAGTGGGGTGAGTGCACCCCTTGGAAACCTATGATAACAAACAGCTTGGAAGGGAACACATGAGCGAAGGTGCATCACAAACTAGAAAGAAAATTAGCTAACAATCCAAAGTAATGGTTAAATTAATCATCACATTTCAGTAAGATACATGCATACTTATATAGAATAGTCCATACATGTATGCGCAAGCAAACGATTACATATATCATTTAGAGTAAACAAGATAGCTAGAATACAATACAACATATGCATGAAACATGTTGGCTCTGTTATATTAAGAAGTGTAAGTTCCATTCATACAATACATCCATGTCCAACCACTAGTTATGACAGCAGAATATTGTAGCCACAACTACCTACTCCTCCAAAGAGATATACTAGGTTTGCGCAATTGAGAAGGCAAGGCTTGTTACAATATTGTCCAAGCTTTCTCTAAGATATTCCTATTGGAAGCTTGGTTGACCAAAAGCCTCTACAATGAGTTATGAGGGACTATTTATAGCAAAGGGTGGGGTGGCCCTTGACATTCCCCTTTGTGACAGTTCATCTACCCTCATGACTCTTCATCTACTCTATGATTGTTACATCCACTATTGACACTTGAACTTACACTTGACAAGATGTTACATACAATCTGCACATGTACCCATGTGAGACAAAATGGCTTGAGAAAGCCATACAAGACATCACTAACACTTGGACCATTGTGGTGAGACCAACTCTTTGACATCCTTGTGATGTTCGATGGTGGTGAACTAATGCCAAGCTTGTTCATCCGTGATGGTGTCTTTGTTCTGAATGGTGACATCTTACTGAAGTGAACTCCTGCCTTCATTGCATCCGGGTACACTAATATGGCTCCTCCGTCCAACTCTTCTGATAGCATGTGCATGATCATCTTGGGTTCGATTGGACCGATAACATGTTGATGCATAGTGTTTGCGCTAATCTCTAAGAATGTTCTGGTGGTCGTTCGCATCGACTTGTCAAAATACATTTTCAGCTCTAGTTGGACTTTCTTCTTATCTTCATCTTGGTGAGTGTGCCAAAAGGGTGGGATCGCATGCATGCGCACAATGACATGCATGCTATTGAATTTCCTTGCATGCTATCAACATCACTTCTCACCTTGTCTGCTCCGTGCCAACTGTTGGGATGGATCCATAACCTGTATGGGCACAGTTTCATCCATCTGTGCATGTTGCACCCCCTGCTATACTTGTTTGTGCTGCAACTCATTCTCTTGTCTATGTAGCTCTTGTTCTTCCTTGAGTTGTTGCTTCAGCACATGTGACTCCTTCTCTATTTCATTCTCTACCTTTGTCCGATCTTCATGTCACGCCGTCACCTCATAGCCTCAATCTTCAAACTTGTTTTTGTCATAAGTGGATCTGCTTTGAACTTGCAGCTTTGCTCTACCTCTATGTTGTCAAAATCCTTCCTCTTGCATTCATCGTGTGCAGGTATGCTACCTTCTGTTGCTACTGATGGTGCTACTTGCTATGATTCCATTTCCATTGATCTTGATATCCTTGTCCATGAACAACTTTATGTCTTCGTGGATAGGCAAGTTCATAGACACTTGACCGACTGCATCCCCAATTGCGCTCTTAACAGTGTCTTTGACTCTACTCTCCTAGAAGTTGTTGTACTTATGTTGCTAAGAGACAGACAAACACCTATGATTCCTAGAGACATAGCAACACTCATGGCAAGCAATCTATCATTTGAAAATGAAAACAAACTTGAGTACTGACTTGCAACATACCTGTGTGATTGAACATGAAGGTTGCACGATTTCTGCCGAGAGCTCAGGAGACTGAATACCAAAATTGTGCAAGGCACAATCTAGGCTGTCAGGAGGCTGAATGACTACTGTAATTGCACAATGCACACTCCAACCTAGCCTGCTAAGGATTGAAATTGCACAATGCACAATTTAAGTCAGCAGTGAAATGCAACCAGCAAACTGCATTGCATAGTTTCTGTAGCCAAACAGACACTGCCTCCAAGAATTGCATAATGCAAGCCTGAAGGTTAGTTTTGGGCCAGGCATATGTGATGCAAGACTGAAGGTCAGTGTTGGGCCAAGCATGTGCAATGCAAGCCTGGAGGTCAGTGTTGGGTCAAGTTTGTGCAATTTATGGAGGGGAGGCAGAACCTTCACTTCCGAAAATGCGTAATGCTAGCCAAGCAAGGCAGCTCAGTCTGGATGATAGGTGACTGAAAATATGAGAAGTCTAAATGCATGGTGAGATAAGTGTGAACAAAACTTAATGATCATACATGTAAACAACAAGTGCAGGATTTAGAAAATGGAAATCATTCATGTGTGTGAAGCAAGTCGATGTGATGACGACCATTCGTGCAAAATAGTGTCATGCATGCGATAGCAATGAGATGCGAGTGAAAAATGAAATGATGCTTATACAAGCTAACATACATAAAAACAACAACAAGCGCTCATTGAAATCAAGCAGACAACACTCACACAAAGCAAAACACAAAAAGCGACAGAAACGCAACACAAGACATGAAAGGTGGGCTTACCCCAAAATAGTTGAGTTGAATGTGCCAACGACTCCTAGATGCAATGTGGGATGTCATAGATGCAAGGCCGATGTGAGGAATGAGCTCTGAAGCATTTGGTTGATGAGTTTTGATAAAATCGAGGTTGTGACATGCATGCCACAAATCTAGGAAAAGCGACACTTGGTGGGAGGTTTCTGGAATGATCCTTGCATGTAACCTCTAGCTACTAAAAATAGATCCCTAAATCAAGGGACTCCTTTGCATGCTACCTTGGGAGAAGTAGCCCATGCATGAAAATTAATTTTTCTTGGTCTTGGAGGGAACCAATCAACCCAACCGCACATGAAATAGTATGCTAAGCTGAGGGGGAAACATGCGCATTTCTTGGAGGGATCTAGGCTAGCTGCCGAGAGGGATTGTCAATTTCTAGGCAAAGTAGCTAACTTCTACCCAAAATTTCACAATTTCTGGGTTGAGCATCCCTCCCTGGAGGAATTATGTAATTTTATTAGTGAATAGTGATAGGCAGATTTGTGCAATTTTGGAACCCAACAGGCTGCCAAATAGAATTGCGCAATTTATGGAGGTGTTGAAGGCCCCGAAAATCAGGTCAACAACAAGGGGGATACCCGCCTGGTCCAGACCTTGGTTGGCAGCTCCTTATCCGTTTGGTATAGCGGGTCCGACTGGGGATATGGGACCAGTTTCCCAATTCAGTGTGTGTGTGTGAGAAAGATGGGTATTTCTGTTCTAAATGGAATACTTCTATCCTAATTCTAATCTAATGCTATGCTATTGTATTCTAACAAACAGAAAAACATCAAAATTTATGCTAACCCGGGGTGTGATCTTTCTTCTATGCGATCTAAAAAGATTTCAAAACAATAGGTAATAAAGATCATTCAGCTATTATAAGAAAATAATTCAATAAAGATGAACTACTTCGTATAAGAAGTTAGACAAAACAGTTGTGAAAACTTATCGCATAAATGAGCTATTCATACACTAAACATAAACAAATAGTTATCACCGTACAAAAGTGCCAAATGATAACTCAGGCATCCATGCTATAATATATAAACAACTAAAACTGAATATCACTTTAACGCATAAGCATAAATGGTTAAGAGATAAAAGTACCATTTATAACTAGTCCTACTCATGAGCTTCAAGCGACAATTGATTTATCTCTCCTTGATTTATCATCCACTAAGAGTACAGAAGTGCAACATCAGTAGCAGATATCAAATAAACCCTGTTCCATTCATTCACCAAAACCTCCTCTGAGGGTGCAAAAGTGCATGTTCTGAGGACAAGTTTTTGATAAATTTCTGGACCCTTCTCTAAATGCATGAGAAGGGTTTAAATACTACTGACTAATTCTAAAAATAAATTATTACAAAAATAAAGGATGCAGTTTAAATGACCATCCTCTTTTCAGGAAAATAAAACAAAATTAAAACTAAAATTAAACTATTTCTGTATTTGATCTCTGAAATCACATGTATGCAGCATCTGTTTAAGGAGAGTCGGGTGGCTGAATTCCGCTTTTAACTGGGCTAAGAAAACAAAATCTACAAGAGTTGGCGCCATTTTCTCGGTTGCATTTATAATGCACTTCACAGTCATCCATTGGCTATGCGGCTTCACCAAGTATGTCCACTAACAATCCCAGTTTAACTTGCTTAGCCTTTGGATTACTTTGGCCTTTTCTTGAGTTCTCTGTTTCCAATCTGCTTCTAGCTGTTATGCGTTTGGTAAGTATCCTCGAGTGGTCTCTGCGATCAAATTTTCCCTGTGTAAATTTTCATTTACACAATCAGTAAGTCTGCTGGCCGCCGTGGCTGCTCCTTCTGCTGCTTATTTTGCCCCTCTGATTTGCTCGTCCCATTTGTTAAAGAGCATTTCCTTGTGATTTTCATTTATTCTTGGTGCACCTGCTCTTTTACTCTCGTCCGTGTCTTACCAAGCCAAATATTTAGTCACACGTTTATCAATTAGATCATAGTCACTTCACAAGTCTACCACTTGATTAGTGGTTTTATCACTGATTTCACAATAATGATTCCACTGCGATATCTTTTGGCCCAATGTTTCTTGCTGCTGTAGTAATTGTTCGTTCAAGGAAATGGAATCTGTAATAAATTCTGTAAGCTTAGGGTCGTCCTTATGCATCTCTCTTAAATCCTATAACTTCTTTTCTTTCTCATCCAAACTTTTCTGATACCCTATCTGCATTTGCTGGAAGTCCTACTGCAACTTTTCACGTTGTTTCTGTGCTTCATTATTGGCGTGGGCTTGTTGCAATTGTTGTTGCGGTGCTTGTATCTGGTATTCCCTTTCCTTTAGCAATTTTTGTACCTCAGATGCTTTGTCAATAGTAGCGGAGGCGTATGCTCCTGCGATCTGAGATAGTTTGGTGAGATTTTCAGTAGGATTGCTAGTGGGATCTTTCCACAGGACGTCTAATTGTTCTGTGTTTTGAGAGAGTGTGCTTTCCAATTTCCTTTTCTTCCTCTGTTTTATTACTACTGCTTTATGCTGTGGGCTATAAAATATATCTAGAGGAGGGATTTCTTCTACTTTTAGTACAAGCTCAGAGGATGGAGTAATAGGAATATGTTCCATATCTTAGACTTTGCTAACTGTCCTTGTGACTACTTCTTTTACTATCTGTACATCGCTGACATTTGTCTTCATGGTTTGTCCTTCAAGATTGATCAAGTCGTTGAAGGTTTCCCATTCTTTGTCTAATTCAGCTCTGACTGGTGGTGCTTGGATGACGAGAGGCGGAGGATTTCTTTGCGGGGAGGCAATAACCTGTTGATGTAGAAGTTCTTTTGACTGGGTAGTATCCTTAACTGACCCTTCGTTCTTATCTAGTTCATTTCTGGATCTTTTAGAGTGTTCAGATATTTCTTTTTCAGATTTGGACTTAGATCCATTGGTACTTGAACTTCCATTGAGGCTAACACTTGGAGTTGGTTCTCTTGAGGGTTTTAGGCATAGCTTTTCTAAAGGAATACTGGCTAGCCTTCTTTCCCTGTGTGTTTTGAACCTTTGAAATTCTTCTAGAGATAGCTGCAATTGGGCTATGTGCAAAATTTCTTCCAATGTGTTTTTCTGTTGGAATATATCATCAAATAAATCTTTTTCTCTGGAGAACACCTTTATCTTGACTGATGTTGTAAAATTGTGGGCGACCTCATAAGGGTCAAATGGCCTTCCTGTGAATTTGAATAGCTGTAAGCACGTGATATTCTTTACTTCTGCAAAGGCGTGGCCTACATCGAATAACGAGAAGGCCCCACAGGCTACAAGAAACTGTGGCCATATAGCCTTCTTTTTGTCCTTTAATTCTTTAGTTAGGCCACCTTCCCCACAGGTTTGATAGGCGATCTTTCGGGCTAAGAGTTTATCAGGGATATATAAAGGTAGGACATGAGGGGGTGCAAAACTTCCAAAAACCCTGACATAAGTAAACAATGCTTCCCCGAACCATCTTGCGACAGTGAGGATGTCTACTTGTGCTTCAGGCGAGAATCTCAGAGGGTCTTTATCGTACAAAATTCTATACAAGGGCAACATAATGCCATGACAAATTTGATAGAAGTATGGAGTGAACTGAGAGTCCCATAGCTCTTTGTGATAGGCGTGGATGGGTAAAGGATCTTGTGTCGTCCACTTCCAACCCATAACAGGAAACTTAGAAACATAACATATTGCGTCCATTATATATGCGGAAAGGTAAAAAGGAGGATAGATCCTCCAAGCCGCAGCTCTTTTGGACCGGTAACTGACAATGGCTGTGACCAGGTTATCAGACAAAATTTTGGCCCAATCTACAATAGTGGCATTTGTGGCAGCATCCAATAATGGTAGCCACTTGGATGAGAATTTGTTAATATCTGGCATTCCAAATATTCTACAGAGCATGGTAGCAGCAAAGTAGTTTGGAGAGGTAAGGGAACCAATACTGTACATACCGTGTTTATCTTTCTTCAGCGGCTCGTCTCTCCTAGACCAGTCTTTGGTAGTTTTTGCCAGGTTCAGATTTTCTTTTACAAATTTCTCTGTAAACTGTCTATTGTAGATTGCCTGTGGCTCTGGTAGATGATACATGAGCTTTAAATCCCGCACAGCGAATGAACCAATGAGTCCTTGACCATGAACTTTGAACTGTCTATTTTTTATTTCTGCAGTATCCAATATCAATTTGACCATGTCCACGTATGGGAGGATTCTTGGCCTCGCTCCTATCCGATGTAAAAATGAGCAGGCTAGCTCTACAAGGGATGCTTCAGAAGAACTTTGTGAGCCTGCAATAGCTGTAACCTCCATTACTCTGGGATTCTCCTCTTCGAGCATATTATACATGCCTTCCCACGTAGCTATCCCCACATCTCTGTTGCAAGCCGTGTCTGTATACAAAGGCGCCATTTTCTCTTCTTCAGAGCTTGGGGCTTTGCTTTTCTTTCCCATTTCAGCCTGCATATTGTTTTGTATAGTCCTCTACTCTCCGTTCCTGCAATTCACAAGCGAGGTGAAAATGAATGACAAGGAAGGGTGATGGGAAAGTTTTAAATGCTGCAGACATACCAAAGATACCACCTTATGTTAAATGTTCTTTGAAGTGCATACACCCATATTCTATTAATAACTGCCAGCTAACTCCTTTATTAGCATTTAAAGTGCATAACCATGAGTCAGCTTATGGAAACTACTACTCTTGAATAATGAGCCCGAAAGATTTGTGATTTTGCGATTTTGCGATTTGCTATCGCAACACCGCAGATTGCAAAATCGCAAAATCGCAACATCGCAACGTCGCAAAATCACAACATCACAACATCACAACATCGCTCATATATGATGTCGCAATGTCACTTATCGCGAAATCGTGATATCGCAATGTCGCAATATCGTAGATCGCAGGAATGTCGCAATATTGCAGATGCGATCTTGCGATCAGCGCCCTCGCACATCAGTAGATTTTTGAAGTGTTTTAAGTAAGTTATGCTGAATGTGATGCGATATTTGGTCATTATCATTATCTCGCGAATATTGGGATTGTGTTTGTGAGGTGGCATCCCACTATTTTCTTGCGATGTGATTTCCCTTGATAAGATATTTTTTTACCCTATCATAAACTTAGATTCTAAGAGTTTCCAGGGGGGCTTCCTAAGCTTATGATGGTAACTTTATTTGCGGAAAAGAAATGTAAACGCTATTTTGATTTATTTGGATTTTAACTAAGGGTCCCCCCTTATTTAGTATTAGCAATAACACTTTAATAAGGAGGGGGGTTGTTGGTGGCCACAACAGGAGGGAAGGCTGGTTCCACTCCATAATTATGCAATTTCTTGAGGGAGTTACTCAACCTACAGCTAGACTAAGTCTGGAGAAACAACTTGTGAGGGGGATGCAACAAGTTCTCATGGACAAGTTGTCATTCTACAAGAAAATCGTTGAATCTTGTGTACATGATGCTGTGAAAGTTTGGTAGGGAAGCTCCAAAATGAAGCTAAGGTAAAATTTTGGATGTGGCTGTAGCCGCTACAACACTTGGTGACACACTGGTAGAACTCTAGCTCTCTAAATGGATCTTGTTTGTGAAAAGAAAGTCTAACACCTCCAGAAGTATTGTTTAGTTCTCAGTTTGTCTTTGTTTTCACACTAGCTTGATTGAATGTAGCATATACCAAGATCTTGGTCAATTGACACACATTCCATGCCAAGTCAACACAGTTGTTTCAATTGGGATTGATGGGTATATTGGTGCACAAGTAGTATAGTTGTCAGAGTCTTAATTTCATCTCTAGCATTGCTCCACTGCCAGTAGGCCTACAAAGTACCCTGACGGAGTCACGCAGGAACACAAACATCACTCTACTTCCAATGAGCCTTGTCAGTACTCCGATGGAGTTAATTGCATCACCTCTTTGTGCAGGAAGCCTTTCTCTTCTTTTTCCTTATTCATTTTTCATTTTTTCAAATTTGTTTCACTTTTTCATTTTTCATTTCATAACTATGCATAACACTTATTTTTTTTTAGAGGTGGAAGAGGGATCCTGACTTATTGAGAGAAGAAGAGGTGGTTCCTATAGAGAAGTAGTTTATGTATACCTCTGACATGCTTGTTAAGGTTTTCCTCCTAACCTTACTCTACTTGACTGAGCTAACAAGGATTAACCCAAAAACAATCGACTAGAGTAGGTGGCACTAGTTAGCACACATGTGTTGTGTTTTCACCAAGGTTCACTTTGAATAGTACATGTTTTCCATTGATGTATCATGGATTGAAGACAACAAGTTCTTACATAAGAGAGCAGATGACATACAACCAAATGTTGATAGTTGTACAAGTCTTTGTAACAACCTCCCAGGTAAATGTGCATATAAAAAAAAACAGAATAGGAACAAAAATACAATAGACATACCAACCATCAAAATCCATATATACATCAATACATTTGCACATGAAAATCAAGGGAATGAATTTTTTTCATTAGTAAATGCAATGAACCAACTAGATATGGGACTACCACATTCCACTCGACCTTAGATTGGCTGAGCCAAGTCTCTCTTCAGCCAATCACCCCTGTGCCAGATTCCAAGCATGAATGTGGGTTCTCATAGAACACATCAATCAAAACTCATCCGGGGCTTCCAGAGGCCACCCACCTCAACCCATCAAATAGTGATTCCACCTCACAGTCAGACATCACCAAAAACCATCATCATATTGGTTTCCATCCAAGCCTTCTAGGGATTCCAGAGTGTTTGTCCAACCAAGGCTTCCAAAACTAGTAACTCAACCCACATCTTATACATGGCTTCCAAAGTGTTTTTCCAACCAAGGCTTCCAAGACTAGTAACTCAACCCACCAAGGGATTCTAGAGACTTTTTCCAACTAGGGCTTCCAGGACTAGTAACTCAACCCAAGCTGCTACAGGGCTTTCAGAGCGTTTGTTCAACCAGGGCTTCCAGGACTAATAACTCAACCTAGCTAAGGAAACATCAGACCCAAAAAAACAAATCAATGAAATTAAACCCACAATAACCATGGTTATCCAGGAAATGGCAAGGCTAGGCAATCCACTGTCAATCTCGACCATCCTCTATGCCAATGACATATCAAAACCAAGAAACCACATGCATGTGCCATGCATGCCAAAACTAGTGAAAAAAATCATACATGCAACTCGATACCTGAAAGAAAATATGATGTAGTTGTTCATGTCAATGTCTTCTTGTGATTTCCTGCTCTTCCTTTGCCTTCTTGCTCCAAGAATCCAAGTATGCCACACCCTCCAAGAGTGCTCCAAGAGAACTCTAAGTAACCAAGAGTATGAGAGAGAATGAAAGAATAATGAGAGAGATCCAAAACTAAAATGACCAAGTATTCACCACTAATCCTCAGAAACCTTTTTATTAATGAGGCCTCTATTTTCTTCATTTTCTGTTATTTTCCTTCAATTTCCTCCTCACATGCAACCTGTGAACTTTCACCTTCCTTCTCTCCTAATTTCCATTATTTTCATAAATAAATGTGCAAAAATTCCTTTTTGCCTCTTTAATGCCTTAGCCATTGCCTTTGCCAATTTCCTTAGCCATAAACAACCAAATGAACACACACTAGGATGTCTTGCCCACCATTCAGCTTGGAATAAATGTCCCATCATCTGTGGTATTTATATATTTTTACATGGAATTTTCACAGGGGCTGTTATAGAACACTCCCCCTTGGGGGAACACCGTCCTCAATGTTCACTAACACCTATAACCAAATTTTTTTTGAAAACAAAACATACTACCCATGGAGAATTATAACACATCTCGTTGCAGTATTTATAATGAAAGATATGCTCAAAATCAAAACATCATGACAACATGACAACATATCTCATACTGGAGCTTTATAACATAGCTCATTATGACATTTACAATGATATACACATATACATGTTTGCTTAACTAGAAAATAAAGGATACAATGCCTGTATCAATCAACAAGGGAATCCAGAGGCTCACACCTCCACCATCAAAGTAATACCAGGATTCACCTCCTTTCCAGGAAGTCTAGAATCCACTGCATGATCAAATCTTCATCTAATGTCCAACGAACAGTTACTAGATCATTGTTCCAGAGGCACTCCTAATGTGCATTTGATTCCATCTGACAATGCTAATGACCAAAACAAGTCCATCCGTGACCTTCCCTTCTCTGCTACACAGTCCCTCGGGAATCCGATGACCCCTTCCGTGTAGTCACTCACCTTCCAAGTTCTGCTGGCACCCCCATCCCGTGAAGTCCATCTCTTGGCAAGGCTTCCTTGCATTGGAAGGTACAACAACCAAGTCATATAACTGCCTCAAAACCATCATATCAGTCATAGCATGCTCATGGAAATCAATGGACACTATCAGGTACCAGTGTCCCACAATGGCCCTGCTCTTGAATACTTTACCAGCATGCTTCCGCATGTTCCAATTTCTTTCGTTGTTGCTGCTAATTTTTGCAGTCGATTTCAACCACCCAACTGGGCATGTTCATTCTTCCTATACTAAGAACATAACTTCCATTAGATTCAAAATAAATTGAAATAACTTCAAATCATACCTCATTGGTAGTTCATCAATAAGGTACACTTGAAATCTTATTTGCTTCCTGTCACAACAAGTCAAACTAGCATATTTGACCAAATCAACATATATAAAGATATTACATCAGGATAGCTCAAACACAACCATCATATATCATAAATTATATTTAACCATCATAAACCAAGATCATAAATCACATATAATCATCATATACTAGAATCATAAATCACATGCATAATAAAACTGAAATACAATACCCATACTTGTCTTTCGTTGATCCTTACTTCTTCCTTTGTCTTTATCACGTACACACTCTTGATTGGTTTCCACAACCGACAATCTCCCAGTGCTTTCTCCTAAACCATGTGCATAGACACATAGTGTGCATCACACACATACATCGACACGACATACCACACCATGCAATACATGTATCTACACCTAACATACAACACATACACCTACAGCCAATGTACAACATAGTGCATCAACTATACCTGATGTGCAATACGACCCAATACATGTAACTACAGAGAGCACAACACAACAAGTATGCATGCTATAATACCATGACTACATAATGCACATACATAATACCACATTCCCTCAACACAACATGTATGACATGCACACAATACCACACATGCACCAGTACCATATGCATAACATGTACACAACACCACTAGTACACCACACCACTTGAAAAACGTGTGCAAAACATTACATGCACATGACACCACCTGCACAATGTGTACACAATGCCACATGTACACTACACCACTATACAATTTGTACACAATACCATACACACGAAATGTACATGACACCACATGTACACAACGTCATATGCACGACATGTACATAGCACCACATGCACACAGCGCGATGTGTACAATATGTACACAGCACCACACACACACGACACCACTTGTCTAATCACCACACCATATGTACATAATACCAATGTACCACATGCACACAACACCATGTGTACATAGCACTGCATGTCCAACATGTACATAGAATCATCTGTACACATCACTGCATATCCAACATGCACAGAGCACCATATGCACACACATCGCATATACATCATGAAGAGAGTACAATATGAATACAACACCCCATATGCAATATTTGTCCAACCCTATTTGTACCATCAGCTACATAACATTGTAAATAACATGTACACATGCTATGTATACACAACACCACAAGTTCACACATCATAGATGCAACATGTACGACATATACAATGTATGCTCAACAATTGTACCACACATCCAAAACCACATTGTCTTTACCTAGAAACCTTTCTTCTGGTGTCTTATCCATGCCTATCCTAGCATGCCGTAGACCACACTGTTTTCACTTTGCTGATGTATCCTTCAACATTACCTGTCATAACATAAACATAGGCATAACACAAGTATACAATACCAAATCATATCCACATGATACTGACCTCGTATATTTGCCATGACGACTCTTCCCTATTGATTCCTCGTAAGACCAGGAACCTCTTCATGTCCTTCTCCAACATAAGAAATCATTCCTCAACAATAATTATCCCTGACAACCCTGTCAGTGAGTAGCATAGATACATGTACACATACATACACCATAAAATAATAATGATCTCATCATCCAGCATCATACATAGATTCATATGTACATATAAACATTAACATAAAATAATCATGATTCATGATCACCATATCAAATATGACATACATACATACATGTATACATATATAAACATCAACATAATCATGATCATAAAATAATTACTACATATCAAGGTCAAGGTTAAGAGAATAATAATTCCCAACATAACCAAGGAATCTGATGTCTCAAGTCCATCTACTTTACCTTTTCTAGTTACATTTCTTGTGTCTGCACTGCTACTATCGATTTACCACAATGGACCCAACCAGTCCAACCAACTGTCATAGTCTTACCTTCTCCTACGCTTACTCATGCACCGAGCTTCATCTGAATCTTACATTACCTTTTGGGTACCACATAGCTCTCCTCAAGCTCCATCAACTTTCCTCTTTCCCAACCAATTTCCAAGACTCAAAACATAAAAGGAAAGACAAGAAACAAACAAGAAGAAGACTATAAAAACCAATAACAACATGACTCTGCAAACAAAGTGGTATGGCCATACACTAGACATAAAAAAAGCCACAAATCAAGCTCAACAATTCATAAAAGACCAAAATCATAAGACTAACAACAAACACAATGACACAATCCCCATGGTTCCCCAAGGAAAGATCAACTTGAGCCTTCTTCAAGATTTCATGGCAGTCTCTCTTTCCATGCAACTCCCTGCATCATACTTCTATAGACACATAACTATCAATGTATAATTAAGCATTATAATACACCAGTTACCTCATCTAATTGTGCCAAGCATGCTACTTGCAACTTAACACACATGTCAACCATATGTTCCAAACATCAAGACAATCATATTAATTTGAAATCAACTGTTACCAAGACTAACAATCATGTTATAATCCATAGTCAACTCATAGTCATCAATCATAATACTACAACTATCACCTACTATACTCAAGTACATATCAATTGTCTCAACACATATATTTTAGTACAATCATCTTAAAACAAAATCATCTGAATACATACTCATATTTAGCAATTCATCAATAATTTAACAACTTGCAAACATACCATGTTAACTAAATTGACTAGATGACCTAGTCAAACAGTCAAGCACCACATATATGGCATAATCAAGCTCATACGTTAATGTATCTCAGGGGAGGCTATCTTGTTTGCACAATCAAGCTAGTTGGCACGATATAACTTCACAACATATCAATTCAAACATAAATCATGATATACATAATAGTAACTAACTAATATGTTCTTATCATAATCTCATAAGTATTTTTCATTCGTGCATAACAATCACATATGTACGATCAATCTAGATTAGTACGACACCATATCAAAATATGTGGGATCATACTTAACTATTGCAACCATAAACATCTGCATAGGTCAAACCAGGTTAACACAATACATATAATAGAAATATCTTCATTGCAATGAACATGACCATCACACATATGACCAATCCAAATTATAACATCAATATCCCAATGAGATAACCCTAATCATCAAGTTAATTGCATATAACAACAATAAGTTATATATCATGTTCATCAACAACATAAAACCAAATCATCAAGCTAACTATCATATAACAATCAACAAGTTAACCTATAACATACTCATCAGCAACATATAACATTATCATCAGGTTATCTAATATAAAACAACAATAGCAATGCATACAACTACATGTTAGTATCATTCTTGACTATGTGTGTATAACCACACTAATCATCTAACATCTATCATGAATGTAACCATAACATCAAAATACATGTACATAAACCTAATGTATATAAACCTAATGCATATAAAAATCCTTAACTTACATACCTGCATGCTCAACATACATTACATGTATGACAATCTACTCTTACCCCAAAGTCCAATGTTGCAACCTCATTATGATGATCTACATCCCTTTTTCTATCTTAGCTAGCTCATTAGCATCATAACAACCAATAGCATCATGATGACCTAAATTACATACAATGACTTCACAATGCATGGTTGACCTACTATAGATGCATAACAACAACCATTACTCCATTGTACACATTGTCGCATGCAACCAACAATATGCATAAGCAATGCCAAATCAACTACACCTATGCATAAATGCATGTAGTTGAACATAAGTGATTAATTATTGTAATCAACCTACAAGACTAATGCATGTAATTGAAATATTCAAAAATGTAACCTAACATACAAGGATGTAAGTAGGTCTCATGAAATCAACATGTAAGTGACATATAATCCATACACAACCAGTCACATGTTCCAAAAATCAAGCCATCATGTCTATTAATTTGAAATCAACTTTCACCAATACTAACAACCATGTCATAGTCAGAAATCAACTCACAATCATAGTCATAATCCTAAAACTAGAACCCACTTGCACACAAGTGCATATCAGTTGTCTCAACACATATTGTATTAGTGCCACTGTATTAAAACAAGGGCAATCCTTCATACAATTTTATAAGCACAAACACATATCATGAATTTAATCAAGCATTCAAACAACCTATAAGCATACCCCCTTACTATCCATGTTCCACACTAAGGTAGAAGGAGGAAACTACTATAATGGTCCGATCTCCAATGTCCAATTGTGGAAATGGGATCTCCAAATATCTATTAAATTTAACCATACTTGAAAAGAAATTGATTTTTATTTCTCATACAATTTGTATGAGACCAAGTCAAAAGTACTGCACTTGTTCCACTTGTAAAATCATAACTAAAAACATGCCACCTTTCCATTTCCTTATATGCAACTTTTCAAACTCCTTGCATGCAACCTTTCAAATTCCCTACATGCAACTCTTTAAATTATTTGCATGAAAAAATAGGCATAGATCAGATACATCCATATTATCATACTACAATACTATCCCATCCAAGAAAAAATAACATTTTCTTCAAACAACTACCATACTTTTACATTTTCCACAAACAACTACTATACTTTATAAGAGGATTTCGGCGTAAATCACATTAGGTAAGACATTTGCCGACGCGTTTCGAACCAACCAGTGTGGTTCATCGTCAGGAGAAGTTGAAGAAACAGATCCAGCTCAACATGTTAAATAGTCAAACCAGAGATTCCAACGGCTAATTTAATGACTAATTTTGACTAAATGACCCAGGTCAAAATTAATTAAATATTATTAATATTATAATATTATTATTGTTATTATTATTGTTATTAATATTATTATTATTAATTATAATTTTAAAATCAGGTGAAAAATGTAAAAAGTAAATCCAAGTTAGTTTAAAATTTTTTTTTCTTATTTATTATATAATTCAATTATATATAATTCATTTTAATATTATTAATATTATTTTTTATTAAATTATAATTTATTTTATGGAAAAAAGTTAATTTAGGTAAAATATATAAATTCATGGTTAGTTCTGAGAATTAATTAATTCATTCATTTAAAAATAATATATAAATGATTTATTCATTTATTTAAATTCATATATATATATATATATCCTAATTAGATTAAATAGTATAGTAAGAATAATATTCAAACACTTTACATGCAAACTAATATAGAAAACTATTTGCATACAAGTAAGAATATATCAACTACATAAATACTATTACACATCAATACTATCCCCAACCACAAACGACATACCTATTGGGGCATTTTATCAAACAGTTTGTATGCAATTAATCATTTAACCATTTAAGCATTTCATCAAACACTTTGCATGCAAACTAATATAGCGAATGATTCAATGCATATATCCTAAACTGTATTAGTAAAAGTTGTGGAAACTGAACCATATGATCAGTGGTATTTTCCCTCACTATGGTTCAAGTTTCAACTTCTGATATTTCATAGATGAAAAGTTATAACAAAATACCAACACAATCATATTTGGTGTGCAATGCTAGGAGTATCCAGAAAGCTCTACTTCCACAGGTCATATATCCTAAAATATAGTGCATAAATGTCCGAAATTTTTATCACAATATAAGTGGGATTTACTCTCATTGTGGAAATAATTTCAGCTCCTGAGAGTGCCCAGAATAAAATTTATAACAAAAATGTCAGTGTGACTTGTTTGAGACCTAATTTTAGGAGCATTTAGAAGGCTCGACTACCTCTGCTCATATCTCCTAAAATATTGCGACCAACTATCTAACATTTCTACCACATAATATTTGATATTTCCCCTAAATGTGGATGATGTTTCAGCTTTTGAAATCCTACAGAAGAAAAGTTATTGCAGAAATTCCAACATGACCTATTTAAAGGTGAATTCAGGAAGGTCATCTTGTTTAGATCATGATTCCTAAAATATTGTGAACCAATATCTGAAATTTTTACCAAATTATCAGTGGGATTTACCTTCAGTTTGGACAAATTTTCAACTTCTAATATTCCACAAAAGAAAAATTATAACAGATATAACAGAAAGGTCTAAAAATTAGCCATTGTTCCTAATTTTACCTATGAAAGAGCCATCTAGTCCAAGTGTTTGAACCATGCTATGATACCACTTTGTAACAACCTCCGAGGTAAATGTGCATATAAAAAAAAAAAAAACGTAATAGGAATAGAAATACAATAAACATATCAACCATCAAAATCCATATATACATCAGTACATTTGCACATGAAAATCAAGGGAATGAATTTTTTTCATTAATAAAGGCAATGAACCAACTGGAGATGGGACTACTACGTTCCACCCGACCATAGATTGGCTGAGCCAAGTCTCTCTTCATCCAATCACCCCTGTGCCATATTCCAAGCATGAATGTGGGATCTCATAGAACACATCAATCAAAACTCATCCAGGGCTTCCAAAGGCCACCCATCTCAACCCATCAAACAGTGATTCCACCTCATGGTTCACCAAAAACCATCATCAGATTGGTCTCCATCCAAGCCTTCCAGGGCTTCTAGAGTGTTTTTCCAACCAAGTCTTCTAGAACTAGTAACTCAACCCATAGCTTATACAGGGCTTCCAGAGTGTTTTTCCAACCAAGGCTTATGGGATTAGTAACTCAACCCACCAAGGGATTCTAAAGCATTTGTCCAACCAGGGCTTACAAGACTAGTAACTCAACCCAATTTGTTACAGGGCTTCTAGATCATTTGTTCAACCAGGGCTTCCAGGACTAATAACTCAACCCAAGCTAAGGAAACATGAGAACTAATAAAAACAATGCAATGAAAGTAAACCCACAATCACCATGGCTATCCAGGAAATGGAAAGTCTAGGCAATCCACTGTTAATCCCAACCATCCTCCATGCCAATGGTAGATCATAACCAAGAATACACATGCATGTGCTATGCATGCCAAAACTAGTGAAGAAATCATACATGCAACTCGGTACCTACAAGAAAAATCTGATGTAGCTACTGATGCTGATGCCTTCTTACGCTTTCCTGCTCTTCCTTTGCCTTCTTTCTCCAATAATCCAAGTATGCCACATCATCCAAGAGTGCTCCAAGAAAAATATACGTAACCAAGAGTATGAGAGAGAGATAGAATAATGAGAGAGCTCCAAAACTAAACTGACCAAGTCTTCACCATTGATCCTCAGAAACTTTTTTATTAATGAGGCCTCTATTTTCTTCATTTTCCATTATTTTCCTTTAATTTCCTCCTCGCACGCAACCTCTGACCTTTCACCTTCCTTTTCTCCTAATTTCCATTATTTTCATAAATAAATGTGCCAAAAATGCCTTTTTGCCTATGTAATGCCTTAGCCATTTCCTTTCCCAAATTCCTTAGCCATAAACAACCAAATGAACACACACTAGGATGTCTTTCCCACCATTCATCTTGGAATACATGTCCCATCATTCCTGGTAGTTTAAATATTTTTACATGGAATTTTCACAAGGGCTATTACAGTCCTATTATACTTTACCCAGCTTGTTTCAAGAGTCACACATGGTTAATGTGAAACTAACCTACAGACAATAACAAGAAAACAAACCAAAAAGAAAAGAAATAAGTAGAAGAAAATGCGAAAGCAAAGAAAGTAAGCAAACAAACACGCAAGTAAGCAAACATACAGAGAATGAAGCAAACAACTCAAAAGAAAACACTACTACTCCTAAGCTAACAATGCATGGGCCTGATCACATGAAGTGATATTTCCAATGCAGCCATCGACACATTGGTAGACCCATGTTGGTGAAGGCATCATTCACGAACAAGACAATTGTGCGAACCAGAAAACAAGAAAGATAGAACGTTGAAGACGTACACACTCTAAGCTTACAAGTGTCCACAGAACAAAAATGAGTGAAAGCGCATAACATGCACTACGTGGACTTTCCGTGGTGATGCGCTACACGGCATGCAGATGTTGAGTGTATGCATTCTCTTAACTATGACATGCAAGGAAATGTGAGAAAGGTAGACCACTTATGTTGTGCAAGTGTGCTTGCTGTGTAAGATTCCTCCAATGCATGAGCAATGGGATCATGTAGTTCAAGTGGAGGAAGTGAAATCTAAGTGCTAGATTGATTTTGAATGCAAAGCAGAGAGTGATGAGGAGCCTTACACGTTTCAACAATTTCATGATCAGAAATGAAACCAACCTCAGGACAACAAGGGCTTGATGTAACCATCAGCTCGAGCTGAAGTGCCTTGACGGTTTGGGGGGTTTTGACTTCATCAACAAATAGATCATCATAGACCAGTGTCTTAGAAAAATTAACTACGATTGAATCAACATCGTGATCAGATGAAGAAGTTGAGAGATCACAAAAACCAAGATCAGAAAATTCAATATGTTTGTCAGAATCCTCATGATTTAATGAATCATGCAGAGGGGTACATGAGAAGCAAGGATGTTCAACCTATGTGTTTCCAGAAATGATAGATGATAGATTGGACAGATTTTCTAAGGAAGATGTGTCCTCTCTGCAATGTAATGACAGACTGACATCCGACGTGTCCTATGAATGATCAGAAGTAGAAACATCTACAAATGAGTTTTCACAGGGGAAATCAACAGTGGAAGAACCACAAGGGATGTTAGGATAAAGTGGATGAGGCATGGTTGGAAGGGATTCATCCTTCACCGCGGGTTCTTCTTTAGATTCCCGCACACACTCATCATGAATGATGGTGCGGGTTGGCTACATACCACTAACTCCATCAACAACTTGATCCTTGTTCACAGCAGGTGTGGAGTCCGAAATGGAATAACACAAGGCAGTACAATCCGGAGGATCAACAAAACGTGGGGACGGAGGTTGAGGGAAGGAATCCAAGTGACAATCAACAGGATTGCAAGCCAAATCTATGTAGATACCAAGAGTAGGTGGGATGGGAGGATGTGATAGTTCAACATATGTGTGTGCATGTTCTCCCACATCACTCTGCGGTGGTGGAGCTATTTGATGAGGTCAAGGGGGACAATCACTTGTGACAGCTAATGTGTCTGCTTGTGATTTCATATCTCCATCACTAAAGTGCGTTGAGTGGGGTTCGAATATGTGAAGAAGATACTCAAATCTTCCATTGAGAAATTCCTAATCAATATCATCTTCAGGGAATCGATATGCAAGATTACAAAAGTGTGTGTAAATTTGTTCAATGGATTCATCGGGTGTTTTTCGTAATTCTAGAATTTCTTTATTGAGTGCTTTACCGTTGAAGTGATTGAAAGCATGGTCTATCTCTGTGAAAAGATGAGAAAGAGAATGAATATATTTTTCCGGCAGCGTGGCACACCAATGCATTGGGTGCCCTTGAAGCATGTAGATCAACAACATGCAGGTCATGTATTATTCAAAGATTCCACGTATTTCACATGAGCTACAACACCGACCGCATGAGTAACCAAGGCCACGTGGCCTCCACCATCATATATTCTATGTGACAAGTTATCCAAGAGATTTTATGAGATACTGAAATCATTTCCATAAGACATACACTCCATAAGAGAAACTATGTAGTTAGTCATGATAGATATGTAGGGATTCAAAATAGATGTGAGGACTCAGCTTGTCATCTCGACCTCATTCTAGCACCAAAATGTTGATGGTGCTAGACCCGCCAACATGTTAGGGGATCACCCCAGTAAGAAGTCCCAATTAGACCTTAGATCATTTGGTGTAGGAGTCTCAGCAGTGGGTCGTATGGTAATTCCTTGACCATGGTTTCACACAGAGGCAAGTAAGATGTCCTTGTTGGTAGCAAGGGTGTGAAAATTGCAACAAGATAAGGAAGATGCAAGTACGATTCTAACACATGGAGAGTGGGGTGAGTGTGCCACTTGGAAAATTGTGATAGCACACGGCTTGGAAGGGAACACATGAGTGAAGATGCATCACAAACTGGAAATAAAGTTATCTAACAATCTAAAGTGATGGTTAAACTAATCAACATATTTCAGTAAGATTCATGCATACTTATACAGAATAGTCCATACATGCATGTGTAGGCAAACATATACATATATCATTTAGAGTAAGCAAGATAGCTATAATATAATATATATGCATGAAACATGTTGCATTTGTTATATTAAGAAGTGTAAGTTCTAGTCATACAATACATCTATGTCAAACCACTAGTTCCGACAGTAGAACATTACAACCACAACCGCTTGCTCCTCCAAAGAGATATACTAGCTTTTTGCAGTGGAGAAGCCAAAGCTTGTTACAATATTGTCCAAGATTTCTTTAAGATATTCATATTGGAATCTTGGCTGACTGAAACCCTCTATAATGAGTCATGAGGGACTATTTATAGCAAAGGGTGGGATAGCCCTTGACATTCCCCTTTGTGACAGTTTATCTACCCTCGTGACCCTTCATCTACTCTATGACTGTTACATCCACTATCAAAACTTGAACTTACACTTGACAAGACGTTACATACAATATGAAAATGTACCCATGTGAGACAAATAGCTTGAGTAAGCCATGCAAGTCATCACTAACACTCGGATTGTTGTGGTGAGACCAACTCTTTGACATCCTTGTGATGGTCGATGGTGGCAAACTGATGCCAAGCTTGTTCATCCATGATGGTGTCCGTGCGCTCAATGGTAACATCTTGCTGAAGCGAAATCTTGCCTCCGCTGCAACCGAGTACATTAATATGGCTCCTCCATCCAACTCGTTTGATAGCATGTGCATGGTCATCCTTGGTGCGACTAGAATGACAACATATTGATGCATAGTGTCTGCACTGTTGGCTTGATGGGCCCTGATCCAGGGTCAGTGTTAGTCAGAGAAGAAAATCCCTACACTGCTGGCCCTTTCAGCATCAGTCTGTAGAGTGTGGACCAAAATCTCACTTGAAGCAGTATGGAGGGATGCAAGAACCAAGTTTCCACACCCTAAGATGGTTGTGATGTCAGTTTTATGCCTTAAACCCTTCCTTCATGCAGATCGATTAGCCTTTAGGGCTTATCAATGTATTTTCTCTTCTGTCTCTTAGAACCCCCATGAAGGTATACAATTGTCCTTCGCGCAAACCTAACCAGCGACTCAGGCACTTACGCACCTTTATTACTGTGTTATTGTGTAATTTCTTGAATTATATTAAGTGTTTTCCAATTTTACCATGCAATTAAGATTATCTTCATGTAAACATATATCCTTATTTGAGTTCATATAACAGATAGAAACAAATACATTTGTGCATCAAATTATCATTATAACATAAAATCGAAACTTAACATAACGTAATCACATGCAATCAATAAAGGAAAAAGACACAATAATTTCATAATACTTCTCTTTATTGATGATTTAGATTTCCAATACAGACTCTATTTGGCCTGCGCACACAGCTACAGGGTTCTGCGCCCTCAGCTGCGGACTTCTACCCTCAACCTCTGTGCACTCAATTGTAGAGCCTCTTCCTATGCTAGGACTCCCACTCTTATCTCTCTACAGACTCATCAAGAACTCAAACTTACTTAGGATTCCCCTTCTGCCCTTAGACTCTTTTAAGACTCCCTTTTTATACAATCCCATGGTCTATGGACCTAGGGCAGATCTCTAAACTCGACACAAGTTATTCTAAACTAAGGGTGGAAACCCTTTTTGACTCTTGATATATTCATGCTCCGCATCCACAAAATGCAGAGACTTTACATTCCTTTATACAAATTCGGGATTTCTACCCCAAAACTTGGGCTTTTGACCCCAAAATTGACCCTAGGGGACTCGTTCCCAACAGACCCCCAACACAAATCTGGTGACTCACCCTCGAGTCACTCTGCTGGCATGGAGATCTTGTCATGAAGACCTCCCAGCTCCAAATGTATCACTGCAACTTCAGCGGTACATTGTGCTGCCACCTACTTCATCTCCTTGCCCCGTTGCTCCGTTGCTAGCCCTATGCCATCTAACTGAATCTTCTGTTGAGTCTCGTGTAGACTAGACAACTTTCCTTCTATATTGGTTGTGATCAAATAGGCATCGTCCAACAAGGCTTTAAGTGAGCCTTCAGCACTACTTCCTTGTGCTAAGCTGCATCTACCTGTTCTTTCAAATCCTTGGCCTCCTACAACTTTTCTAGCCTTTGTGTGATGGCGATAGTGCATGTCGTCGCTTTAACATCATCGTAGCCCTGTTGCAGCTTCCGCGCTTCTGTTTCTAGCCTCAGCACAGTGCGGTCCTCTTACAGGCTGGTGACCACCTTGAGCAACTATTAGAAGAGTGTCATGCAATCCTCCACTGTGCTATCCACTACTACTATGGTGTCTTTCACAACTCACTCACGTTGTTCTTTGATTTCTAGCAGAATCGAAGGCTGGGCATTCAACTACAACTCTGTGATTTTTAGGTTTAGTTTCAACTGGAAATTTTCCAATTCTATGTGTGTGTCATGTACTCTAGCAGCAAGCTTCTGAATGCACACATCTACTGGCTCAGCCTTAGGAATGTCCAGCTCTAGGACAGATCTGCATGCCTTAGCCACGACCTTATCCATGCGCTGGTTCTTGTCTGTAAGGTCTTTCACAAGGTCAATGGCAGAGTCTCACTGTACAACCATTTGGGTTTTGTTGACCTTCTACTCACCGATTACCTGAAACGCATGTTGTTCATTGGCCCGCAGTACTGCGATCACGTCATCCTGCAAAAGGTGAAGCACCTCACTAGGAAGTGTGGCCAAGGCCTCTTAGATTCTATCTCTGTAGTCAGTGCTCCATCCAACAGCACTATTTCTCAGGGATCCCATGTGTGGAACATACTTGCGGCTTTTGAGGTTCTAGGGGCCAAATTGGTTGATGTTGTGCCAGTTTATACCTGTGATGCATGGATTTGAAGCTTATGCAGACCTATTTGGATAGCACCCAAAGCCTAGTGTTGTTGCTAGTCAAACTGCTATAGCAGTTCCACGATGGCATCCCTCGCCATATCACCTATGTCATTCAAGTCCCCCTCCATTAGGGTGATCAGGTCAAGAGACGTCTTTCTAGCCTTGGACTTCTTCCACAACCCTACTTTTTCTATATCTCTGTTGCACTTGATGCAGAACGAAGTCATCTCCGGGTTCACTCCTCCTTGCTCCATCTGTTCGTCCTCTTCTTTTGTCTCCAGGGAAGGTGACTTCTAACTCTGGTTAGAGCCACGCTCCTCTTCCTCTACTTTCCCACCTGTCTGCTTTGCGGTAGCACCCTTTACCTTGGCCTTATCCTCAACCTCCTTTCTTCTCTTCGCAGCCAACTATTCCATCTTCATCTTGGCTTCTTCCTTCTTTCGATGTGCGACGGACTTGCTAGATCTTGCTTTCAAGTCTATGGCAATGTGCCAATATGGTGGCCAGTGATCAAGGACCACTGCAATCATGTCATCTATGGCCAAGTAGGATAGGTCATGCCACTTTTGTTCAGGGTCCTTTCGCGCATGTATTGAGACATGGTGGAAATTAGCCTTGAATTCCACATACTCTTGCAGCTTATCAAAATTTGTTGGTGACAACCATGGCTTGTGGTTGATGGCCATCTGGATTTTCATCTACATCAAGATCCAAAAGATCTTGTTGTCCTTGATCTGTTGAGGACCCTTCATAGCCCACAATGAAGAGAATTTTGCTGCTTTTGGTAGGTCTAGCATGATCGGAGGAAACTGGCTATCCTCAGGTAGCTCCCACGCAACCAACACTATGGATAGTAGTAGTCATGCATAGTAGAATTCCTTACTATGATCCTGCCCCTCACGGAATTTTGTGAGGAACTCACCACAGAGGTAGGGCAGCCATTTAAACTATACACCCTCCATGCACTAAGCCACCAAGGCTATCATTGGTGCTAACGCTTCATCTGCCTAACACTTCCTCATGATTTTTCCTGCCAAGATTTTTGTTGCCACTTTGACAGCGGGGTCACAGATACTGGTGATGGAATAGCCACGGGGTCACATATACTTATGATGTCACAGCCGTGCGACTTCTTTACTAGCTTGAATTTTTCCTTCATCGCCTCAGCAAGGGCATGCTCTCTAGCCTTTCCGCCAAATTCCATGGCCAGATTTTCTCCTGAGTGTGGTCACTATGTGATCATATGGATCAGCATGTCAATGATGGATATTGGCTCCTATAGCCACAAAAACCATCATGCACCAAACACAATAGCTGCTTGATCATGATCATTATGATGGGTGTGTAGTTGTAATGCGGCACCCACAATAGGTTTAGCATGCCTGCCTTGTCCACGCCTATTAACCACTTCCTCGGATCCAAAGTGATCACTCCAGTGTTTTTGTGGAAGACATGGTGTATAAGTTGGTCTCACTAAATGAGGGAACACTCCATGTTAGCTAAATCCTGGTCTTCCAATTTTAGAAGGGGGACATGCCCCAAACGCGGTCCCTCAAAGACAATCTCTGGCATTATGAATGTGTGCAGGGTGACCTTACTCTCATCAATATCCTTTGGCACCTTTGTTTTACCCCTACACAGAGGAATGTACCTAGGTAGCTTACAAATGGGGTCAGACCCCTCAACCTCAACATCCTCTATTTCCATCGCAATATCCTCATCATCCATGGGGATTTCTTTGACCTCTTCTTCCGAATCTAGGTCAAACACCTTTCCCTTTTCCTGCGCAATGGGTTTATCCTTCTGTGGGTGCTTTCTTCAAACCCTCCTTGGTCAGGGTAGGCCTCGGCCTTGGTGACCGTGGTGACTTAGGTAATTCAGTTGGTGCTTTCGCAGTTGCAACCTCTGAGGCAGCTCCCTCGGCTACCATAGCTACCTCTAGAACAACTCCTTCAGTTGTCATTACTTCCCCAACATTTACAGTCTCATTTAGCATCGACATGATGTTATTCAACAACTCCTATGTCTCCTTGGGCAACTTCTCAAACGATGAACTCACTATCATAGCTTCAAAATATTCACGGTTCATGCGAGCCTAAGAGCTTAACACCTCAATTCTCAAAATTCCAAGTGTTTTTTGTTGGGCAACCCTTTGTAATTTATAAGCATTTTCGAATTCAAATCCGACCATTCCCCCATCAGTTCATTAATGCTATATTGGCGGTAGATTTTCAA
This sequence comes from Pinus taeda, assembly GCA_000404065.3. Taxonomy (NCBI): domain Eukaryota; kingdom Viridiplantae; phylum Streptophyta; class Pinopsida; order Pinales; family Pinaceae; genus Pinus; species Pinus taeda. The sequence continues at coordinate 89,263 of APFE030860215.1, read as the reverse complement.
AGATCTGGCCCATAAATTCTGACTTAAATGCCACCCCCCACTCCATTTGGTCTTTTTTTTCATCGTCAAATCATGAATAGTGACTTTAGCGGTCACTTTCCAGCTGCCCTACATGGTTGTTTCTTTGGTAGCGCAGCTCCCTACGTGCTTCTGTGGGCTTTGTGACATTTCTTCGTTTTGTACAGTACCCCAATTATGCAACTCTCTGACACGAGCAATGTAGTTTATAGTCTTGCACTTCCTTTTAGATTCATAGAGCGCTAAGATTGTGTTTCTCGCATATAGTCACATAGCTAGATCACCGGTGTATGGCTTCAATCCGCTACCATTCACCTTCCCTAGGAAGGGATCTCCATTCAATTTGACTAGATGAACTGCTCCACCATCGATAATCTCCTTGATGACATACGACCCTAACCAGTGCATCCTAAATTTCCCTAGAAATTTATCAAACTTGTTGTCATATAACAAGACCATTTACCTTGAAGGTTTTCAGTTTGATGTGTCGATCGTGACATGCCTTTTCATGCTCCTTTTGAACTTGTTGTTGATATCAAGCTAGAAATTGGTCCTCCTCAAGCTTCACTAGCTACGTGAGCCTCTCTTCGAAGGCTCCATGATCCACCAGTCCTATGAATGCCACTATGTGCAAACTAGGTACAATGTATTCCATTGGCATCACAGCTTCTACACAATACACAAGTCTGAAAGGCGTTTGTCTAGTCGTCTTCTTGAAATTCATTCTGTAGGACCATCGCACTATGGGTACGTGCACATCCCAGTCATTTCTCTAAGCATTGCAAAACCTTGGTCAGCACACTCTCGAGTATCTTATTGAATTCTTCCACCATCCCATTAGGGTGCAAATGATAAGGCGTACTTTTTTTATGATACACCTGAAATTCCTTTGCCAATGCACTGATTGTTTCATTAAGCAAGTGCGTATTCCGATTGCTCATCAAAATCTTTGGACACCTGAATCATGTCTAGATGTACTCAAAAACAAATTTTTTTGTTGTTGCGCCTATGCAACCCTTCATAGGTTGTGCCTCCACCCATCTGGTCAAATACTCAGTCGCGACAATGATGTACCACACACCCATCTTCTTTCCTTGAGGCTCAATTGGTCCCACAAAGTCAATTGCCCATTTTTCCAATGGTTGTAACATCACCTGTGGGATCAGAGGAAACTCATCCCTCTGTGAAGGCTTGTCAGTCCTTTGACATGCATCATATGCCCTACAATATGCTTTCAAATCCTTATGCAGGGTTTGCCACCACAACCCAGCGCATAGAATCTACTGCGTTGTTGCTTTCCCTGCATAATGTCTTCGTGCGACTCATCCATGAGCCTTAGAAAGGATGCTGCTTTGTTCAAAGTTAGGCACATAACGTCATAATATTTCGTCTGATCCCATTTTGTACAAGTTCCCTACAATGATAGAAAAGTCTGTTGTGCACACTACTAGTTCCTTCTTTTGTTGACTAGTATAACCTTTTTGAGTCGTTCCTGTCATCAGGAAGTGGATAATATCTTCAAAGTGATTGTCTGTGATGTGCACTGCAAAGAGTTGTGCATCAAACCATCCTTCCTCTAAATTAGTAGGTTCCTCTCCAGTTTCAATGCGCGACAAATGATTAGGTCCCACATTCAGTTGTCCTGGCTTCACAAAATCTTCAAAGTCGTACTCCTGGAACAACAACAACCACCTGCATATCCCCCCCCCACAACACAGGCTTCCTGACTAGGTATTTCAAAGCGGAATGATCTGTATACATCTTAAAGTGTCCTCCCAACAAATAGTGCCTAAACTTCTGGAGCACGTACACCATAGCTAATCCTTCGCTCTAAATCATGGAATAATTTTTCTCCACTTTAGACAGATTCCTACTTGTGAACGTTATAGGATGATTTAATTCTTGCTCACTGGCTTGTGTCGGTACGACTCCCAACGTAATACATGATGCATCCACATCCATATGAAATTCCTTCTTCCAATCTAAGAAGACTAGGATCGGCGTAGTGACCATTTTCTCTTTCAACACATCCAAGCTCTCCTGACATTCATCATTCCAACAAAACGTAGCATCCTTTTTCAACAATTTCTCCATAGGCACAGTGATCTAGGCATAGCTCTTGATGAACTTCCTATAGTATCTGGTATTCCCCAGAGTTATGCGTAACTGTTACACACTCCTCGAAACCTCCAAGTTGATTATCACCATAATCTTAGCGGGGTCTATCATCAATCCTTGTCTGCATACCACATGACCCAGTAAGATCCCAAAAGGGACACAAAATAAACACTTATTTAGATTGAGCACAATCTGGTATCTCCTACATGTATCTAGCATCAAGCGCAGACTTGCCACATGGCACTTGACCAATCCAAACACTGTCTAATCGTCAAAGTATACCTCTAGGAATTTATGAATGTAGTCTTTGAATGCCGCAATGACTACATGTGAAAATATCGATGCTGCATTCTTCAGCCCAAAAGGCATTACAATGTATTGAAAACATCCCCATTCAGTTGCAAAGGTCATCTTGCTTCTATCCTCAGGTGTGATTTTGATCTGATGGTACCTAGAGAACCCATCAGTGAAACATTATGCTTCTTGGCCACATACATTATCCAGGACCTCATTGGTGAACAAGGTCGAGAAGGGATCATGCACACAAGAATCATTCAATTTCCTAAGATCTACACATATCCTTATTTCTTCCTTCTGTTTCTTTTCCCGAACCACTATTGGTCTTACCCAATCAGATTCTTCCACCGATCCAATAATACCTGTCGCGATAATCTTATCTAACTCAACACGGACCCTTTCCTTATACTTCGGATTGAGGAGGTAAGGTCTTTGTTTCATACGCTTCACGTCTGGTTTTAAGGTGATCCTCATGACACCTAGGTCTCCTATTATTCCTTTCAAGTCAGAAAACTTTGTGAGGAACAAATCCTGATATTCGCGGAGTAGTATGGCGACCTTATCTACTATCATATCATCCCAATAGCCCCAATGTTTGCAAACTTCAACTTTGCTTCTGTGCCAATGTTCACCTGCCTAGTTTTGAGTGTTGCAGTTATGTCTATGTTTTCTATAACCGGTCCTTGAACTTCACGGTGAACTTCAGTTTCTGGAATATTAATTTTCCTGGGATCCTGGTCTTTTTCTTCAAAGGTCACATTATAGAATTCTAGTGTGTGGCTCAACTGAGTGGTCCAATCAGGTTGAATCAGATATAAAAGATCCTATGGTATCCTAAATATCGTTGCTTTAACCTCTTGTAGTGCTTCGTCAATACAGGCAAACCCGTCTTCAAATCTGAACGCCATTACGAACCCCTGACGCAAAATATCCCATTCTTCGGTGCCATGGAGAAGCTCTGTCTCCAGGTACTAATTCATTGGTACAACACTCAAGGTATGATAGAACAGATGCACCCATTCAGGCTAAGGATTTGCTCCATAAGCTTTATTCCATTTGGCCAAGTGATCATGCAGATCATACCTCCCATCATACTTGTCTGTCATCCATACTTTCGGCTGTCCACAGCATATTCTCATAATCCTCCTATATTTGCGCCAATCATCGAAACTACCCTTGTGCGTACCCTACCATCTTCTGGGTGTAGCATGCAACACCCAATCCAATGCCTGAAAGTGATGTGTTTCTGACACTTCCCTTTCAAATGCATCCAAAAATATAACCACGTCAATCAACCCATTATAAGAAGGCAAATTACTTACCTCTGATGACACACAGTGCAACGTTTTAGTCATCATATTATAGCGCAATGTAGATCCTTCATGTAATCGATTCTTCCAATACTCTAATTCTTCATCCGAGTTTGATGTGCAGGAACTTTCACAGTCCCATGCAATATGACCATTCCCTGTTGGATTCACCCAATCTTGATCTCACGTTGTTATCTTATATATATGGTCCAAATCGTCATCACTTTCGTAATCGCCGACCAATTTAGTATAGCGCGGTCCTTCTATAGGATCTATGGGTACTACTATGCGAAGCGATTTCTTTTCGAATGTCATTTTTGGCTTCTTCAGGTTTATCACCCCATTCATGTCAGTAGCCCAATCAAGCCCAAGGAGAACAAGGTAGGGGTTGCTATCATCCACAATTTCTATTACTTCAAAATCAGCCAATGCACTCACACCTTCAATATCTACAGTTACTCCCTACAATCCTCCCATGGGGATGATCTTCTGTTGATTTTCCATTCTTAACTGAATTGAAGACCACTGCATTGCAGGTCTCCCCATCCGCTCCCATGTCTGCTTAGGAAGAACATTTGCATCCAACATTAGATACAAAATAACTTGATCCATCTCATATTATCCTATCTGTGCAATGAGTCTCATCTCACATCCCTTCCTTGACTTATGCTTACCAAGTTTTTTGGCTATGCGCGGTTCGCCAGTAATGCTATCCTTGCTAGTGCACCAATTGATCAGTCCCTGCAGTCCCTTCATAGCCTTATTATTGCAGAGTAGTTTCATGCAGGTCTCAATGAACCTAGTAATCATGGATGGGTCTATTTCTTCAACCCATTTCTCTGACCTCCTAAGGTAGAGGACTCAGTGAAGCTTTTCTTTACTTCCATAATTGTTTCTCTTACACACTCTAGATCAAACCCAATCTCCTTTTCTAGTTCTTTGCGGACCCACTTACCTTCTGCGGGCTTCTTTCTTTTATCTTCACCAATCATCATTCCACATTGTAGCATAATATTTACCTTAGGGTCTTCCTCGCGAGGCTCAACCCTCATCATCTATAGGTTCTGAGTCAGCTACGAAGGTTATGCCCCCTTCTCACAAATCTTAGCCAATAATATAGGACAATCCTCAGTCACATGGTCAAACTGAGTACAATAACGGCATGACAGTCGTGTCGGATTTGGGTAGTCTCTCACATAGTGTCCTAGTTCTCCACAATTGTAACAAATAAGTTTCCCTCGACTTCTACCAAGCCCCCCTCCACCTCAGCCTCGGTCATGCCCTGATACTCACCTCACACTCCCCCAACACCTTGGTCCAAATATCGCATTTTCACCTGCACCCTATATGCAGGTGTCCTGTCCATCATTAATTCCTAACTACAAAAATTGCATTTTTCATGACCTACTGATTGAAAGAAATTGCAGAAGAGTTGTTGTGGTGTCTGTACGAATTTTTGCAGGAAATGGAAATTGTTGGTCACATATTTCCCAACTACCTGACATATAGCACACCATAGTGCGGGACCTATACTTTTCCCTGCTGTAGCCTCTGGCCTTAGAGGCATTGGTCCCCCTGCTGCAACATAATTTGTGAAGACTGGACAATGATCCTTGTCATGCCCCTGACCTTTGAATTTTAGGCACCATACTTCTTCACACACCTCTAGCCTAGCTATTCTGTCTTTCTTCAAACTTTGCATTTGGAGGCAAAGGTTCTACAATTGTGCGTGAATCTAAAGAACCCCCAGATTAGCATTCTACATTGGTGTCTCATGCATTCTCATAGTGATTTCCAGAGCTTCTGCCTGGGTCCCAATCTTTTGTTGTGATAATGCAACCCTTAGGTGGGCAGGAGCAAGGCCACAAACCATTCGCGGTGCTGCCCTTTAGTTAGGTTCATGTTGGCTTCATGGGTTGTACACTTCAATCTTTGATCCAAATCCCAGGGTGTCTCCCTAGGCTTCATCATGATCTCCTTGAATCCCACAATGGATTTCGCTTGAGACTTAGGCTTACTAAATTCCCTATTTAGCCAGTTTGGATATCTTCCAATGCAGATGTCGAGTTATTAGTATTATACTTAATGTACCACATTAGTGCATGGTCCTACAAAGAAATAACCAACATTTATTTATTCATTTCATCGATCCTGATACCCTGAGCTTCCCATATAGCCTTTGCAAAGAACCAAAACTGGTATGGATCTTCATTTCCTAGGCCCTTGCATACAGGTAGCTTTATGGAGTTCACCATGTTGAAAGATGGTGGAGGTGGGAGCAGCATGAGTGATGGGGTAAGTGGTGGAGGTGAGGATGGAGGTGGTGTGGATGGTTGGGATGAAGATGGAGGTAGTGTGGATGGATGGGATGAGGATGGAGGTGGTGTAGGTATTCACAGGAACTCTTATCTTATCAACTGAATAGTGCTTAGTGGAGAAGTCTGCGCTGCTCCTTTGTCATCACTCAAAGGCGGCTCAATCAGCGAGCTATACTCAAGACCTTTTCTTCCTCCATCCCTGAAATACCTTCCCTTTCGCGTAGCTCCAAATATCAAGGTAACTGCATGACACGCTTTTCACACAAGAGAATCTTAATCCAAGTATTTAGTGACTTCAAATACTTACTTCGCAGCCACTTGAAGAAGCGTCGCTCTACTTCAATGTAGCTGACCAAAGTATCAACTATGAACTCTATCACAAACCCTCCTATGTTACGATCGAGCCAATGATCGACAATGAGCGCAATCTTATCTTCAGAGGATTCCAATCTTCGCACCAACTCCAGTGTCTAGACAATTGGACAGTCAAGCCTCCACCTCCCTTGGTCATCTACCAACTTCGAAATCCACTTGTACAGTTCAACTGGGAAGGAACAAAAGAAGATTTCATGTATCCCTGTGTACATATATCTATCCAACCACTGTTCTTTCATCAATCACGGATTCCTATTCTCTTGCGCCACGAATTCGTGAATCTTCCTATCCAACCAGCCCTCAATCTCTTTCTTAGTTGGATTCTAGTGATACAACATCACAAATCTCTCATGCAAATCCCGGTCCCAACAACAGAACCATTTGTTGGCTTGATGGGCCCTGATCCAGGTTCAACATTAGTCAGCCAAGCAAATCCTACATTGTTGGCCCTTTCAGCATCAGTCCATAGAGTGTGGACTGAAGTCTCACCCGAAGCAGTATGGGGGGATGCAGGAACCAATTTTCTGCACCCTGAGATGGTTGTGATGTCAGTTTTATACCTTAAACCCTTCCTTTGCATAGATAGATAAGCCTTTAGGGCTTATTAATGTACTTTCTCTTCCGTCTCTTAGAACCCCTGCGAAGGTATATGATCATCCTTTGCGCAACCCTAACCAACGACTCATGCACTTATGCACCTTTGTTACTACATTATTGTATAATTTCCCGAATTATCTTAAGTGTTTTCCAATTTTACCATGCAATTAATATTATATTCTCGTAAACATATATCCTTATTTGCATTCATATAGCAGATGGAAACAAAATTTACATTTGCACATCAAATTAGCATTATAACATAAACCCAAAATTTAACATAACATAATTGCATGCCATCCACAAAGGCAAAATACACAGTAATTTTAGAATACTTCTCTTTATTGATGATTCATATTTCCAATACAGAATCTATCTTCCCTATGCACACAGTTGTAGGGGTCCGCGCACTCAGCTGCGGACTACTACCCTCGACCTCTACGCACTCAGCTGCAGAGCCTCTTCCTATGCTAAGACTCTTGCTCTTAGCTCTTTATAGATCATCAAGAACTCAAACTTACTTAGAACTCCCCTTCTCCCCTTAGACTCTTCTAAGACTCCCTTTTTATACAATCCCATGGTCCACGGACCAAGGGCAGATATCTAAAGTGACACAAGCTATTCTAAACTAAGAGTGGAAACCCTTTTTGACTCTTGATATCTTCACACTCCGCAGCCACAAAATTCAGAGACTTTACATTCCTTTATACAAAATTTGAGCTTTCTACCCCAAAACTTCAACTTTTAATCCCAAAATTGACCCTAGGGGACCCGTTCCGGACATGCGCTGATCTCCAAGCATGTGTTGGTGACCATGTGAATCGACTTGTCAAATACATTTTCAGCTATAGCTGGACTTGGTTCTTGTCTTCGCCTTGGTGAGTGTGCCAAATGGGTGGGATCACAAGGGATCAACAACACTGCTCACCTTGCCTAGTCCGTGCCAGCTGCTAGGATGGATCCATAACTTGTATGAGCATAGTTTCATCCGTCTGTGCATGTTGCACCCCCTAATGTACCTGTCCCTGCTGCAACTCATTCTCTTTTCTATGAAGCTCGTGTTCTTCCTTGAGTTGTTGCTTCAACACATGCAACTCCTTCTCTGTTCCATTCTCTACCTTCGTGCGATCTTCATGTCGCATCATCGCCTCATAGCCTCAATCTCCAAAGCTACTTTCGTCATAAGTGGATCTACTTTGAACTTGCAGCTTTTCTCTACCTCTATGCTATCAACAACCTTCCTCTTTTATTTGTCACGTGCAAGTGTGTTGTCTTCTGCTGCTGTTGATGGTATTGCTCATTGTGATGTCATTTCCATTGATCTTGATATCCTTGTCCATGAACAACTTGTTGTCTTCGTGGATAGGCAAGTTCATAGACACTTGACCGACTGCATCCCCAGTTGCACTCTTAACATTCTCTTTGACTCTGCTCTCCTGGAAGTTGTTGTAATTGTGCTGCTAAGAGATAGACGAACACTTGTGATGCCTGGAGACATAGTAACACTCATGGCAAGCAATCTATCAGTTGAAAACCAAAACAAACTTGAGGAGTAACTTGCAACACACCTGTGTGATTGAATGTGAACATTGCATCATTTCCGCAGGGAGGTTAGGATATTGACTGCCAAAACTACACAAGGCATAGTTTGGGTTGTCAAGAGGTTGACTGAATGCTGGAACTGTGCAATGCATAGTCTACCCTAGATTGCTAAGGACTGAAATTGTGTTATGCACAATTTCAGTCAGTAGTGACATGCAACTAGAAAATTACATTGCATAGTTTCTGGGGCCAACAAGGCACTGCCTCCAAGAATTGTGCAATTCAAGCCTATAGTTCAATGTTGGGCCAGGCTTGTGCAATTTCTAGAGGGAAGGCAGAGCCTTCGCTTTGGGAAATATGCAAGGCATGTCTGGGCCAAGGTAGCCGCGTTTGACCAACGGGCGATTTAAAACATGAGAAGTTTGAATGCATGGTGAGATAAGAGCGAACAAAAGTGAATGATAATACATGCAAAAAATAGGTGCAGGATTCATAAAACAAGAAAGCATGCATGTGTGTGAAGCGAGTCGCCACGATGATGATCATTCATGAAAAACTAAAACGATGGTTCTACAAGCTATAATACATCAAAATGACAACAATCGCTCATTGAAATCAAGCAGACAACACTCACATAAAGAGAAACACAAAAAGCAATAGAAACGCAATGCAAGACATGAAAGGTGGGCTTACCAAAAAACAACTAGGCTAAATGTGTCGATGACTCCTAGATGCAATGTGGGATGTTAGAGTGGCAAGGTTGATGTAAGGAATGAGCTTTGCAATGTCTCATTGATAAGTTTTGATAAAATTGAGGTTGTGACGCGCATGCCACAAATATAGGAAAAGCAACACTTGGCAGGAGGTTTCTGAAATGATCCTTGCATGTAACCTCCAACTGCTAAAAATAGATCCCTAAATCAAGGGGTGCCTTTGCGTGTTGCCTTGGGAGGAGAAACCCATGCATGCAAATTAGTTTTTCTCGGTGCCAAAGGGAAATGGCCAACCCAACTGCACATGCAACAATATGCTTATCTGAGGGAAAAGAATGTGCATTTATGGGAGGGAGTTGGGCTAGCTGCCTAGAGGGATTGCACAAATTTTGGGCAGAGTAGCTGAATGTTGGCCTATAATTGTGAAATTTCTAGGCTGAGAAACCCTGTTGGGAGGAATTATGCAATTTTCTAAGTGAATAGTGATATGCAGATTTGTGCAATTCTGGAGCCCAGCAGGCTCCCAGATAGAATTGTGCAATTTCTGGAGGGAAGGCTGGTTCCCCTCCAGAATTTCACAATTTCTTGAGGGAGCTGCTCATCCTTCAGATGGACCAAGTTCGGAGAAGCAACCTTTGAGGGGGATGCAAAAAGCTCTCACAGACAAGATATCATTCTACAAGAAAATCATTGAAGCTTGTGTACTTGACAAGGAAATACATGCTACTGCGAAAGGTTGGTCAAGAGCCTCCAAAATGAAGCTAAGCCAAAATTTTGGAGGGTGGTTGTAGCTGCTACAACAAAAGGAAAACATCAAAATACATCAAAATCATTCGATCATACCAAGGGGGAGAATATATTTGAAATGAATTTATCAAGAACTATAAATCCCATGGAATTGTACAACAATACATATTACCATATAATCCACAATAGAATGGAATAGTTGAAATGAAGAACAAAACCATGGCTGAATGTGCACAAAGCATGTTAAAAGGTAAACATATTACAAATTATTTTTTATTCAAATTTGTTAATACTATTGATTACTTGAAAAATAAAAGTCCAACTACAATTTTAGTTCATAAGACTCATTTTGAATCATTTTATGGTTGTAAACCAATAGTAAGCCATCTGAGAATCTTTGATAGAAAATCATTCTCTCATGTTCTTAAAGAAGACAAGAGGAAATTTTGTGTGAAATCTATCAAGTGTATTTTCATAGGTTATTATTCTAATCATAAAACTTATAAGTTGTTTGATACCTGTGTTGATTTTTGGGTAGCATCGGATGTGTTGTAGCTCAAAAATTTTGTGGAGGGGCTAGAAGACATGAGATCTCCAAGACCCAGAAATTGTTTGGTGAAATTCCACCTGTTTTTATTAAGATTATTAATATTTTTAATGGGGTTCCTAAGTCTAAACTTAGGAAAATTAAAATATTAATGGGTATTAATAAAAATATGGGTGAGAAGCCTCTAAGAGATGAGGATCAAGTCTAATTTAATCTTAGGCATTCATTAGAGACTTAATCTCTACTGTTCATTCCTCAACAAAAAAAGTATAAATGGAGGCTTAGGGTCAGTGGGAAGAGACACACAAAGAGATTGAGGAAATCGATTTTCTTAGGCGAGAAGTTATTGGGAGGGAAATGGATTGGGGAGATCTTGCAGTTGAGGGGAAGTGATAGTTCAATAATATAGATAAAGAGGTAGAGAGAAACTTGTCGAGGAAGCACATTAGTTGGGAGAGATGACGCTAAGCCGGTCTGGGCCACGTAGCCTTGACGCAGAGCCAAGAGGGTCACTGCAAATGAAGAACTACCTTCCATGAAGAAATATAGGGAGTTGTCGAAAATTGTCAGAACAGTCAGGAAAGCTAATGCATTGGGCAATAGTGCTGACGTAGAACCTCAAAAAGCTCCATGCAGGTCCCAATAGTTATGGCGAAGGGACAACAAATTTGTAGACAGGGGCCAACCAGATTTGTTGTTGGATTAACCAGATTCTGCCAGGTGAAGTGAGGAAAAGCTCACTTAGGTTCTTTGCCATTATATTTCTCTGTCACTGGTTTGCTAGGAAGGAAACCTAGATTTGTAATCAAAATTTCTACTTAATAATAGAAAACCCTCAAGGTAGCTACATTGGTTTTCCCGCATTCGGTTTTTCTGGGGATGCTTAGTCCAAAAATAAGTGTGTCCTTTGCATGGTTGTCTCATTTATTTTTTTAGTACTTGATCTGTATAGTGGTGTAGGTTGCAGTGTATTTACATTAAAATTTTCTGAATATTTCTGAAAATAACTTGTCAAGTGAAGAAAATAAGTAGGTAATGTAAATTAGTTTACTGTAGTAGGATTTATGGTTGCTTAGATTCAGAAATTTTCACATGGTATCAAAATGATTGCAGATCAAGGAGGAATGAAGCCATCCACAAAAAGACAAAGGAGAATCTATGCTAAAGATAGTTGTCTTGAGAGACAACATAGTTTTTTAGCTGAGAGAGAAAAGAAGGGGTGACACATTCACCAAGGGAGGTTCATGCAGAGCCTACATCATCCTATTTATGTGGTGTTATAGCTGCAGAGGGTAGTGTAGTTTTTGTTGGGCCAACACAGACACTGTTGAGTCTCGATATTCCGATTTTTCGGGGCTACAGGTGCAGTGCAAACTTCATCTGGACTCGATAGTGGGGTGTTGATTCTGTTCGTGCAGAACAATACCTAGTGGGGTAGAAGAAAAGTAGAGGGAATCAGTTCCTCAAAATATTTCTTGCCAAGAAATCTAGATCCAGTGCTGAGTAGCAATAAAGAGAGATCAAAGATGGGTGGTTTGACAGTTGTTGGTAGAAGTATTTCCATGAAGGAAATTGAACTTTAGAGGGAGCTTGTTCCTTAGAGGATTTCTAGCACCAAAGAAATCCAAATCTGATTTTTGTTGCAGAATAAGTGAAACAATTTAACACTCATTTAAGAAAAGATGGAAGTTAATGAACTAATGGATCAGGATAGGTTGGATGGAGCATCCAACTTTGTCATCTAGAAGGCCAGGATCCTAGAATTTTCGCAAAAAAATCGCATCAAGGATTATGCCTTAAAGATGGTTGATGTTTTGGTTGATGATGATCCTCTAAAGAAGTATGAGGAGGCTCAGGAAAAAGAGAAGTGCATGATCTTGGATGGGGTCAAGGATCATGTGAACCCACATATTGATGAGAAGGACACAACAAGGAAAATGTGGGAAGCCTTGACCACTTTGTATGAGAGAACTTCCATTCAATGGAAGATGGTTGAGAGTTAGCTAAGACAGTATCAGATGCAGAAGGGAGAAGAAATCAATCCCTTCCTTCTCAGGTTGCAAGGGATCCGAGACCAGTTAACTTCCCTAGGGCCTACACTAGATCCTGAATTCATGGTCAGGACTACCCTGAATGCAATCACTAAAGACTAGGAAACCTTGATTCAAAGCATCTTGGGCAAGACTTCTCTCCCCAGTTGGGAGGAGATGTGGGAAGCTCTTCGACAGGAAGAGATCAGATGGTTGACCAAGGTGGGAAGCAACAAAAAAGGGATTAGATTGAAGAAGGAGGAGGAAGAGGATGCATCTCTCGCACTAGTGGGACAACAAGGGCACCAGAAATGGAAACATAAAGATATATCCAAAGTCAGATGCTTCACATGTGGAGAACTAGGTCATTTCACCACTCAGTGCCCTTAGAAGAAGGGAAAGGAAGAGAAGTCTAAATCAAACGTTGATCCAGTGAAAGCTGACAAGTGGGATGGTGATGAGGATTGCACCACGAGTTCTCATGCACCTATGAATAAGAGGTGGGGAGATATTGAGCTGTAATCGGGAGGACTACATGCAAGAGGAAGGATCCTTGAGGTGCCCAAACTCTTGGATCACATACGACTATGGGATCCCTCAATGATAGTAGCAAAATGACAGGAGTCAGTTGGTGCGAGGGATGATGGAGCAATAGTGGTAGAACTAGAGTGCCAAATTCTAAAGAAGCGCAAGTGAAGTGTTGCAACAGTGCAGGAGGCACAGAGTAGATACAAAAAAACGCATTAGCATTAGAGGGTCATCATAGATTAGTAGCAGAGGTAACTTTAGCATCACGGCGTATCCAGACTTACCAAAATGTTAGCTTTTGGGTGGTTTTTCAGTTGCTTACTTCTCAACAACTGAGTTGAAATGCAGTAGTTAGCAGTGGTTGTGTTATAGACAACATGATGCAGCATATTGAGAGGGAGTTGCAGTACATATGTAGCAGTGACTGTGGAAATGTCATGGGCAGTAGTACAAGTTGCAGCAGTGCAATGGATGAGGGGTAGCAGGCTCAGCATCAGCAGCACAAAGGACCAATGTCATGGATCATTGTGATACTTCTGCTGGGAAGTATTGCTAGAGCACATTCCTTGCTAAGAGGGAGTGTTGATTTTTAGGTAGCATCAGGTGTGCTCTAGCTCTTAAATGTTTTGGAGGGGTTGGAACAAGTGAGATATCCAAGGCCCAGAAATCGTTTGGTGAAATTCCAAATGAATTGTATTTTATTAAAATAATTAATATTTTTAATGGGGTTCTTAAGTCTAAACTTAGGAAAATTAAAATATTAATGGGTATTAATAAAAATATGGGTGAGAATCTTCTAAGAGACGAGGATCAAGTCTAATTTATTAGCTGTTGATTAGAGACTTAATCTCAACCGTTGATTTCTCAATAGGAAAAGTATAAATGGAGGCTTGGGGTCAGTTGGACGAGACACATAGAGAGATTGAGGAAATCGATTTTTTGAGGTGAGAAGTTCTCAGGGGGGGAATGGATTGGGGAGATCTTGCAGCTGAGGGGCAGTGATAGTTCGGGAATATAGATAGAGAGGCAGAGAGAAACTTGTGTAGGTAGTGCAGTAGCTAGGAGAGCCAATGGTAGGCCAGTGTGGGCCCGTGCAGCCTTGACGCAGAGCCGGGAGGGCCAGTGCAGAGGAAGAACTGCCTTATAGGCAGAAAGCCGGGCAGCTGCCAAAAACTACTAGAATAGCTAGGAAAGTTGATGCAATGGGCTGTAGTGCTGATGTAGAGCCTAAGAGAGCTCCATGCAAGGCCACACAAGTTACTATGAAGGGGTAGCACAATTGTAGCAAGGGGCTAGCCAGATTTGTTGTCGGATCAGTCGAATTCTGCTGGGTGAAGTGGGGTAAAACTCACTCGGGTTCTTCGCCATTGTATTTCTCATATTTCTCTATCACTGGTTTTCTAGGAGGACAACCAACCCTTGTATTCAGAACTTCTACTTAAAAATAGAAAACCCTCAAACCTGTTGCACCGATCCTCCTGCATTGGGTTTTTCTAGGGGTGTTTAGTCCAAAAATAAGTGCGTCTTTTCCATGGTTGTCTCATTTATTTTTTCAGTACTTGATCAGTATAGTGGTGTAGGATGCAGGGTATTTACATGAACATTTTTTGAATATTTCTGAAAATAACTTGTTAAATGAAGAAAGCAAGTAGGTAATCTAAATCAGTTTACTGCAGTAGGATTTCTTGTTTGTTAGATTCAAAATTTTCACAACCTGCACACATAAAATATTTACAAGCAGAGATGTATTATTTAAGAAGATTGTAGATGAAGTCCATAAATCTGAAACGTACGATGCATGGCATATTCCTTATCAATATGATGATGTCAAAGAGGAAGTAGATGATAAGTAGGAATAGAAAGAGGAGGAAGAATCCAATGA
The DNA here is from genome assembly GCA_000404065.3 of Pinus taeda. Lineage (NCBI taxonomy): Eukaryota > Viridiplantae > Streptophyta > Pinopsida > Pinales > Pinaceae > Pinus > Pinus taeda. Next base: position 74,241 of record APFE030860215.1, on the reverse strand, counting down.
CATGGACACCTCTAATAGCGATGCCAGACCAAGAGGAAAATATGATTCTCCACAAAGTAGGAGAAGAGATGAAAGTAATAAAATACTAAGGTCATCTCACCAAAATCAACCACCAACCATATTTAAAGGCTGTTTCTTAATGACTAAAGTTCTGAATGTAATAGAACCTTTGAATTTCAAAGAATCCAATGAGCATAAAGAATGGAGAGATGCAATGAAGGAAGGATATGAGTCTACATTGAAGAAATATACTTGGGAATTAATAGAATTTCCTGAAAATAAGATACCCAGAGGATCCAAGTGGTTTTTTAAAGATAAATTTAAAGCTAATTGAAGTGCATATAAATATAAGTCCAAGTTAGTTGTAAAAGGCTATTCATAGAAAGAGGGAATTGATTATGAAGAAAAAAATTCACTTGTAGCTAAGTTAACTACAATTACATTGATGATTTCTTTAGCTACAAAACATAAATGGAAACTACATCAGCTAGATGTTAAGTCTTCCTTCTTGAATGGGGAACTAAAAGAATAAGTATATCTTGTACAACTAGAAGAGTTTGTTAAAAAGGTTCAAGAACATCTTGTTTGCATGTTAAGAAATCATTATATGGATTGAAATAGGCACCAAGATCATGGTATGCGAAGATTGATTCTTTCTTTCTTGAGAAAGGGTTTATGAAAATAAAATATGACCCTAATATTTATATAGTCATATCAAAAGAGGCAAGTTATTATGATTTCTCTGTATGTTGATGATATTATTATAACAGACAATGCTTCTAAGTTAATTGATGAAATTAAAGGTCAATTGTCACAAGAGTTTGAAATGAAATACCTTGGTGAATTATATTACTGCTTAGGTCTTGAGATATCAAGAGAAGGTGGTCAAACATTGGTTACATAGAGTAAGTATACCAATAAGTTACTAAAAAGTTCAAAATGGATCAACGTGTGGAAGTATCAATACCATTAGAACATAATTCCAAACTCTACAGTAATGATGAGACAAGAGAGGTTAATGGTACATTGTATTGTCATATGGTGGGAAGTCTAAATTATTTCACTACTACCAGGCTATATATAGTATATTCAATCAACATCCTAAGTCAATGCATTGGTAAACCTCTTAAAATCCATTGAAAGAAGTGAAGTGAGTTCTTCAGTATCTGAAAGGAACAATTAACTTTGGTATTAAATATATTGATGGTTTTGATGTTGAGTTGGCAGGCTACTCTAACTAGATTGGGATGGAAATCTTGATGAAAGAAAATCAACTTTGGGTTATGCATTCAACCTTAGATATGGTATTGTGACATGTAACAAATAACTAATTGTTTCTTTGTCATCAACTAAAGTTGAATACAAAGATTTGTGCAGTGCTACATGCGAAGCGGTTTGTTTGAGGTGAATTCTTGAAGATGTGGGAGAATTATAGAAAATTTTAACTATTATTAGGTGCGGCAATCAAATCACCATCAAACTGGAAAACAAACCTATGTACCATGCAAGATAAAATTATATTGAGACACATTATCATGTTTTAAGGGAAAAGATGTTGTCCAAGGAAATTGATTTAGTTTATTATAATACCAATGAAAATATGGTTGACATATTTACAAAGACTCTTCGAAAGGAAAACTTTGAAGTATGTAGGAGACAATTGCATGTGGTAGAAAAATCATTTCTCCATTAAGGGGGAGCATTGGAATAATGGATAAATATACAAGGTTTTCCTAAATATAGTGTTTGGTTGAATTGTATTTTTTTCCAAATTAGTCTTATATCTACTTTTAGTTCCTATATTCTAGAAATAAATTCACTAGATTTTAATCCTATATATGTAAGTGATAGTGGACTGGTGCAAGCAAGTGTGTGTTGTGGTGTAGCCTCTTGAATGAGCGATTGTCCCACCAGGGAGTTGCAACCCATATTTAATTTTGTCTTTTATTTTCTAAGTCTCTTCCCATTTGAACTAAAACAATCCTTCTTACTACTTGATTGACTATTGTTTGGATTGTATCCCATGTTTTTTTGAACATCATGCTCTCTGTCTACATGGTGAACAAAGGGCCTTCAAATTAGCTCCAAATAGGGATTGAGAGATATGTGATTAAATAAATGTATTAGTTGCTAGTTTAGTAACAATTGGTCTATGCTTCTAGTTTTGTAATAGCGTACTTTATATTGTAACTATAAATGTTCTCTGTCAATATCCATGCTATAGGGGCAGGAAATGTAGAAAAATATCCCTCATATATTTCAATGAATATTTACATATGATATTAAAACCAACACCACCACCCCTTTTAGAATGTCTATTTATACTAGGTGAATATACTAGTATTCTCCTTAGGTCAACAAAAAAAGAAAAACACAATCGACCTAATAAATGAGCATGATATTGCCATTAGAATGATTGCAAAATTCCAGCCTGGTATTCCCAAAAAGGTATACCCTTCCATTATAGTTGCAATAACACCGCCTCTTATGCCACTAATATGCCTTACAAGATTCAAACATACAAGGCTAAATCCTTCTACACCTTCCAAATAGGTATCAACTATAAATGGCTGCAATGTTGGTATCATAATCGATAAACCTATTCCATTGATTTCCCTCCAAAATGTGATATATCTAAAATATTGACACATCCTCACTACAATAATTGACAATTCCTAGCACCTTGTACCCATAAATAGAACTGTGGGTTGATTATAGTGAACTAATATACCAGCAAAATGAGATGAAAAATCTTATGCAAATTTCCATATAAATGTAAGATATCCAAGTTAAGAAGGGTGTAAGCAATCTAGAAAGTGGTTAAAATATTGAATTGGTGGTAATCCCAATGTCAGGAATCCTTTAAGGAGTTTGGTTCTCTTCTATATTCATTCAAGTCTATTAATGAAATATCCATCCCCCACTGTGATCTATCCATCCTTAAGGATATTGTAAGATTATCTTTTGCAAATTTGAGCTTTTTGTCATTCTCAATATTCTTATCAATGGATATTGAAAATTTATCTATTGTCAATTTGATCTTGTGCTCATTCAAAAAATTCCAAATAAAATGACACTGGATTCCTTCACAACATAGTTTTCCTCCCATTTTCGAAAACATTCCACTTCTGTTTCTTTAAAACTATTTAGATATTGGAATTCTTGTGGCATTTGTTTTAGTAGTTGGTGGTTTTATAATTTATTCTCACCATATTTATGTACATTATCATACTTTCTTTAAAAATTGAAACACAACCCCTTTACTCTTCTTTCATCCATTTTTTGAGGTGTCAACCTTGTCAGTTTAGGATAGGGAGCATGATTTTCTCCATAGTTACTATTGACCAATTTGATATGTAAATAAACATTTTTTTCAAATATTTAACAATTAAATAAAGAATACAACTATGTTCATATCCCCATAATTTGTTATCAATTGCTATGTCAAAATTGGCTGTGATACAATCTAATCCTTTTTCCTTTCACAAATCCATTGATACCAAAGATGTTGATCTTGTTCTTGAAACATGACAACAATATGTACCCTTTCTAAAGTTGCCACTTGGTGAATATCAAAGTATTTCCCTATCTGGAATATCTATGTTATACGATCATTACCATCAAAGTCCTTCCTTGGTGCTAACTTAAAGCCCCGAGGATGTGGATATTGGAGTGCAAAATTATGATTATGATTCAATGTTTCAATATTTGTATTCTCCGTTTCTAATAAAATACTCCCCATATGTGATTGATTTCCAACACTAGTGTTCTCCTTATTTTCATGATTTCCTTGGATTCAATATTCCTTTTAGGAAGCCTCTCCAAGAGAAGCATTTCCATGGTATTCAATACATTTTATTTCTTCCTTGTTTTCATTCATATTTTTTTTCATTTAACCCATCTTCTTTTTCATTTCATCCATCATTTGTCTTTTAAGGTTTTCTTGAAAACCTAATAAATCCACCTTCTTCAACAAAATACCATCCATTTCATTAAACTTCTCTAATTGGGAGAAAATAAATTCTAAGTCTTCACTTTCTTCATGATTCTTGGATGAGCTTTCATGAGGATTAATAGATGTAGTATAATTCTTTGGATTCATAGTAATAGTATATATATTCATCACAACTTTTAGTCACAAAAAATTGGATGTTTTAATCAAAAGTTATGTCACTTTCAATTTATGTACTTTTTAAACCTTAATTTGGAGAATATCTAAATTACAAACCTTTTTCTTCATATATCTATGAAATTTGAGCCCTTCTAAATCTAAAATTTTGGCCAATAATACTCTGATATGTACTCTCTACAATTCCAAAGGTTTGACTAGAATTTGATGTTCCAAGTTAAAGTTATGCTATCTTCCCTAACTTGTTGATTTTTGGCTTCTTCCGAAGAGAAAATTTGTATGGAGTGCCACTTGGCCAATTATTCAAATCAAAGTATGAAATTTTTACCTAAGATACTTCATTATTTCTCCTTAAATCTCTCAAAATTTCACAGTTAAACCTTCCAAAAAAACCATTATAGTAAAAATTCTGAGGTGACTTATTTGACACAAATTTCAGGAGCAGTCACCAACCCTAACTTCCACTTCATATATCTCAAAACCTGTAGCAAACAAAAGATACTTTTTTAATCGGACATTCTCAGTATCTCTCCTCAATATGCCCAAAATTTCACAATCTCAAAATTTCTTAAACAAAAAGTTATAATGAAAATACCAAGATGCCCTATTTGAAGTAGTAAAACCCTAAGTTTGTATGGTCTTATAGTAAATGTTATGAACCTTGTGACCCAGGAATGATAAGAAACCAATAGTTACAATCCACCTCAAGGGGGAAAGCTCCTTTTTACAATGAATACAATGTATAAGACAAGTTTTGATGATCCTAAGAGTAGGTCTTATATATATATATATATATTATATATATATATATATATATATATATATATAATATATATATATATATATATATATATATATAATATATATATAGCGAGAGAGAAAGAGAGAGAGGACACAAAGGACACAATAAAAATGTTCTATCCAGCCTAACAATATAACAATAGAGATATAATAACTTAATATATACGACTTAATAAGGGGTTTTAAGGCTAGCATAGGGCTTATATCAAGCTTAAAAATATCCCTCTTTAATTTCCAAGTGTTGGAGTATATATCATGGGATTTTGAATCTTCTTGATGTAACTACCTTTGGAAATTATTCAAGATTAACAATTTAAGTTAAGGACCTTTTAAGCTAATATTGTATATACTACTTCATGGGTCAAACTATAATATCATGTTTTACCTTGAATCCAAATAATTATTCATCAATTTCTTAAAATATGAGCATACTTTATCAATAGTTTCCAAGTGGTCATCATTATCATTAACAAAGCTAACCAACCACCTTTTAATCTCCTCTTTTGAAAAATCATGAGATTATCAAATTCATTGGATGATTATGTTCTTATTATGATTTTCTCTTCTTCTAACTAATCTTATGTATCAATAAGGGATCTATTATTAATTTTGACCTTCAAGGACCTCAACAATTTTAATTTTGCAGAAATCATTGATCTTCACATAAATAACAATATTCATGTAGTACTTGTATTCTAGCAAGCCATCCTACTTTTATTTGCTTAATTCTCTAACTTCATGAAAATCCTTTCTAGCTTCTTTGGAAGTCATTCAAACTTGAAACACATGCAATAAATGTATTTAAATAATTTTTAGAAAGAAAAAAATTGATCATGTTCTAAATAGTTTTTCAAATATTTAGTAAAAGGAGAAATCATTTTGTGAAATATTTCTTAAGTCTAGACTGATAATATTTAGTCAATTATTAATGTTTTTTGTGACATATACTCTTAATCCACTAAGTAACATGGATGATTTCCTTATCTTGGTGGATGTACTAGGTGTAGTTTAGGGTGTTTAATCAGCAGTGACTATGGCTAATGGAGTTGTAAATAGAGCTCTAGGGTTTAAAGCCTCCTCCAGCTAATTTATCTTTCTCTTTTACATTATATTATCTAACCCTTGCCCAAAGACATAGTTAGAAAGAGCATCTCCTATATCCATGTGAAGTTTTAAGAGTCCTATAAGTATGACCGTTGAAACATCAACATATGATCTCCAATTCTTTATCACATTTTTATTTTTAACATGAACCTTGAAATTTTCACTTTTCTTTCTGCCTTATTATAGTGGGACTTATGCGTGGTAAAAGATTGTTCTTCAAATTCGTTCATATCTTCATGACACAATTCCTCTAGAAGAAAAACCAAAATACAAGAGCATATGAAAAATAAGTTGTCAACTAAGTCAGTCAAAGGATTTGGACAAGTCCAGTTTAATGAGTATTCCATAGGATTTAGTGTAATTGAGGGTGTAGGTATATCCATGTGTAAGTAGAATGCTATCCAGAATTTTCATGCCTTCCACATAACCAGTTTGCTCACGGGAGATGAGGGTAGGTAGGAGGGATTTGATTCTACTGGAAATAACTTTAGAGATTATTTTGTAGATAAAATTACAAAGTTTTATAAGGAAAAAATCTAAGGGAGATTGAGAATGAGAACTGTTGGGGATTAGATAGATGAAGGTTTCATCCATAGATGAAAGAATGGAGGTTTATTTTTTGGATTCCTCAACAAGTTTCCAAACATTTTCTCCTATAATTTTCCAACATTCTTGAAAGAAATCTAAAGTAAATTCATTTGGTCCTAGATATTTTCTCTTGGTATTCCCACAACTCACTCTTCTACCTCAATCATTGTAATTTCCCTTAGTAACATTGCATTTTTCTCTGGCATGACCATTTTTGGTATATGTTTTGTTATTTTAAGAATGGCATACCTTTTATCTTTTATTGGTTCTTCAAGTATGTCTTGAAAATAATTCGCAAGTTCCTGATTTATCTCCTAATGGTCTTCTAGTTTCTAATTTTTAGAATTTTTATGACTCGTAACTCTATTGTGTTTCCAATGTTGAATCATAGATTGGTGAAAGAATTTTGTATTTTTTGGTCTCTCCTTGAGCCATTGAATTATAAATTTGTGTCCCCATAAAAATTCCTTGTAACAACCCTGATGAAAATTCCATGTAATAAAAGTAAATAAAGGAAAAATAATAACCACGGATGATGGGACACTTATTTCAAGTTGAATGTTGGGCACAATCCTAGTGATGGGGATCACTTGTGATTCATTATGGCTAAGGAAATTGGCGAAGGAAATAGCTAACACTTTGGAAAGGAAAAATGGCATTTTTGGCCCATTTATTTATAAATATAATGGAAATCAGAAGAAAAATGAGGTGAAAGGATAGAAGTTGCATGTGAGGAGGAAAATGAAGAAGAATAATGGAAAATTAGGAAAATATAGGCCTCATTCATAAAAGGCTTCTCAGGATCAGTTGGTAACCTTTTTCCAATTAAGTGTTGGAGCTCTCCTCTATTCTCTTTCTCTCTCATACTCTTTGAGACATAGAGCTTTCATGGAGCACTCTTATGGGTGTGGCATACTTGGATTTTTGGAGCAAGAAGCAAAAGGATGTAGGTTTTAACCCTGTATAGAAATTACCTACATACGAATTCTAAAACACAGAAAAATAAACAATGCGAGAGCATAACACATAAAACACATATACACAGAGATTTTCCCACTGGATCCAAAAACCAGGACTACCAACTTGATTTTTCATTATGTTCCTTTCAATGTTATAATATATATTTATACATGTCGAAGCATCCAATACCATGGAATCAAAACCATCGCGTCCAATACCATTGACTGAAAAACATCGCATCCAAAAAACATGTGCGAAAATCATGCACAAAACCATAGGTGGGTCTACCCAAACTAACATAGGGTCCAAAACCAAAATTTTCTGGGGCGCTACCCTGGACCCCATAATGTGGGGTTACGGGTGCCCCTCAAACCCCTTGTTAACTACGTGGAAAGAATATAACAAAACCCAACATTCTCCCACTTGTTGTTTTCTTTCCACAAGGGGCCAAAAGCGAGCTTAGTCATTTTTCCAGCCCTGAAATGCCCATTGTCTCTCTACACCAAGAGAACTTCTCAGAGCTCACAGATTTTGTCAATGCATCTGTAATATTCTTCATAGTGTCCACCTTTACCAGCAACACCTTTTTTCTTCTATCATATCCCTCACAAAGTGATACTGAACATCAATGTTCTTTGTCTCTGAATGATATGCAGGGTTCTTTTAAAAGAAAATTGCACTTTGGCTATCACAATCTATCCTTATAGCTCCCTATACTAACCCCATACTCGAACACAATCCCTGCAACCAAACTGCTTCCTTGCTTGCATGAGTGGCTACCATGTATTCTGCCTCTGTAGTTGATAGTACCACTACAAATTGTTTCTTACTCATCCAACTGACTGCACCTACAAATAGGTTAACACATACCCACTGGTAGATCTTCTCTGATCCAGATCTCCAGCCCAGTCTGCATCAACAAAGCCATGAATATCCAACATTCTGTCCAATCCTAATCTTCCTTGGTAGCACAAACCATAATCACTAGTGCCACGCAAATACCTGAAAACCCACTTCACTGTTGTCCAATGCTCCTTTCTTGGTTTTGACATAAACATGCTCAATACTCCCACTACATGTGCAATGTATAGTCTAGTACAGATCATTGCATAAATCAGGCTATCGACTGCACTTGCATATGGAACACGAGACATATCCTCTTCCTCTTCTTGTGTCTTTGGACACTGTTCAACAGATAACTTTAAACATACAGGAATAGGAACCTTCACCGGTTTACTATCCTGCATATTAAACCTCTGAAATATTGTCTTGAAATACTTCCTCTGGTTTAACCAAAGCTTCCTCTTTTCCCGATCTCTTTTAATTTCCATGCCCAAAATATAGTTTGTAGCACCAAGATCTTTCATGTCGAATTTGGAGGACAATTGGGTCTTCAAATCCTGGAAAATTTCTTTTTCATTTCCAACTAGCAACATATCATCCACATACAAGACCAGATAAATAACACGGTCACCAATTAATTTAAAAGACACACAGTGATCTACTTTACTTTTGGTGAAGCCAAGTCCCCGTATAAATTTATCAAATTTTTGATACCACATCCTCGGTGACTATTTTAACCCATACATAGACTTCTTTAACTTGCATACCAGTTCTTTCTTACCCTTCGCCGAAAAGAATTTAGGTTGTTTCATGTAGATCTCCTCTTCCAGATCCCTGTGAAGAAATGTTGTCTTCACATCCATCTGTTCTACCTCAAAATCAAAAGCAACAGCAACGGATAAAAGTAATCTAATAGAAGTTGTTAGCACCTAAATTTGCCTCAGGCTGAAAGAAGGAAAAATTCAGGGTAACCACACACCACGCTCAGTCTGGTAGCTAGCCCTACCAGAACAGGAGAGGGCTCTCTCCGAGTCACACTCAGTGAGTTGATGAACAAAAAGGACTGAGATGACTTTCAAACGAACTATTTATCTTAGGCTAGTAAGTGGAAATGAAAATAAGGAGTGATTTTTATGAATGACTATGTTTCTGGGATGTTATGGGACCACTGAACCTCAATGAACAGAGAACTTAACATAAAGGCACAGATTATTTCGTGAGGCAAGGTAGGCGGAAAGCATAGCAATTTTTAGTTTTATGATATGGCATAATGGAGAGATTGATTAAGAAGGTGAAAAGGGCATGGACAACATGAATCCTTTTCAACAGAAGAATGAACACTGTACATGAAATTTTCCCACAGGTAGAGCAATAAAATTGAATTCTACCTAATCTCACTCGAAAAATTTCACCAGAAATGAATACGAAATGAACTATGAAACATAACAAGAAATGGAGAGATTGATTAAGAAGGTGAAAAGGGAATGGACAACATGAATCCTTTTCAACAGAAGAATGAACACTGTACATGAAATTTTCCCACAGGTAGAGTAATAAAATTGAATTCTACCTAATCTCACTTGAAAATTTTCACCATAAATGAATACGAAATGAACTATGAAACATAACAAGATGCATATGAAACATAAGAGACACACTTGCTAAACTCAAAACCATATGAATCTCATGAAATAGAGCCGTTGGATTTCATTAATTCTCTGTAAAAATATACAGTGCAGAAACAAAGTTTCTTTCCCACAGTCCCCCAGAAGTTACAAGCCAACCCACCAATTTCTTTGCAAATGGTTTGCATACAATATATAGAATGTGCCATGAAGAGATAGAACGCCCAAGGGTTGGAGAGTTACAAAATGAAGGTGGAGAGCCAAAAATAAGCTACAGGTGCAGCACCAAAAACATGACAAATGGCTTGGGTGACCCTTTTCCTTCATTTGCCACTTGTATAACTGACCATATGGAGTGAAAATATTTATAAAACCGCCGCGCTCCTCCTCCTGTGCGTCACACTAGTTTCTAGGTGCCTTTTGGAGGCCTTTCGAGTGTCAAAATTGAGTGCAGGATAGCTCGTTGGAAAGGCTGTTCTGTCTACCTTCCAACCCCACTATAATTTTTTAATTTATAGTTTATTTTCCATATCAAAAATCAAATCGCCCAAGACTAGTCAAACTGTGCCAAATGAGTCTGCTTCAAGGAAGAGTGCTGTTGCGGTCAACTTTTGAATTCCTTCCTCAACCCAAAATTGAGCTCATGATAGCTAATTGGAAATTTATTTATGTCTACATTCTAAATCAACTGGAATTTTGTAATTTGGAGTTCATTTTTCCTGTCAAAAATCAAATCTCCCAAGACTGGTCGAAATGTGCCAAATGAGGCTGCCTCAAGGCAAAGTGCTGTTACAGTCAACTTTTGAATGCCTTCCTCAACTCCAAATTAAGATCATGATATATCATTGGAAATATAATTGTCTCTAGTTATAATTTGAATTATCAAGCAAGTCATTTGGCAAACGAAGCTAGGATAAGACTTGATTTTCCCGAGGTCGCTCCAGAGGTGCACCAATTCTCCCGAGGCAATTGTATTTTTGACATTTCGTCAAAACCATGACACCTGTGCAAAAAGTGAAGGAGGTTTTTCTTCCTTGGTCTGTTTTGGACAAAAAAATCTCTCATTGTTTCCAAATTCATCTTTCCTTGCTCAGAAACATCATTTGAGTGAAGCCTGCCCCGATGTGGGGAACAAGAGATTGGTCGAAATGAAGCGAAATGAAGGGGATAGGGAACTTCTAAATTCTTGAGAAAATTTTGGGAAGTATGGAGGGATGTTAGGAAGTAGAGGAAAGTGGAATCTTAGAAATTGAGTGAGGGGAAGGGGTCAGAAAGGGCAAAGCATAGGCCCAACCATAGAAAATTGCCAGGTTGTACCAAGAAACTAGGGTTTGTGCGAAAATGAGGAATTTGGGGGATCTCAGTGATGGGAAGTGTTAGATAAGGTATTATAAGGATAGGGGAAGGTGTATGAATATCATGATACAATTGTTTCCGATTATTTGACCATCCAAGAGAAATTAGCTTCAAAACCCTAGGAGAGGGAAATGGACCTTGCCATAAGCGCAACTGAAACATGAACAAGGTGTGAAATGACCCAATGGAACTTGAAATGATGATGAAAAACCTTTGAATGATGGTAGAATCAGCTGAATAGTGACATAGAATTTCATTTGGACAACTTTGACAAGGTTAAAATCAAACCCCAAACCTAATGTTTAGTGACCAAATTTTTCTTGAAGACTCATTGAAATGACAAAATTTGACCTTGACACCTTAAAATCAGTTGTGTAAGAGCATGTTTGATCACTGGAGGAAGGCTTAAAAGACTGACCCTAACAAGCTGTGTTGGGAAATTAGGGTCTGCCGAAAAACTCAAATTTCACCCAAAAATTGATTGAAAAAGGTAATGAAATGCAACATAAATGTTATACCACCTACCTGGAATAGACGACATGTTGAATGGTTGCCCAAATTTCTCATAATTTATTTTTGAATATGTGCTCTCTCACTCTAGAACACTCTTATAGAACTCAAAATAGTAAAAATGAAGGCTTTTTCCCCTTCTCATAGTCAATCTCGAGGTACAACTCACTTTATAGTCAATAAAATTGAATTTTTTCATTCCTAGATTGTTAATCATATACCATTTTGATATGTTGTTAAATTTTTTTTCTTATGCCATTTTGAAATTTTAGTGTTGAAGTGAAGAATTTACAATGTTTGACTCCATATGTGCATGATCATTTATGGGACATTTTCTCTCTCTTGAAACAAAAATGTTGAAAATAATACTGAGAGGGGGGGTGAATCAGTATTATCTAGTTCTTTTACCAAATCTTCCTTATTTACACTTTGAGTTATTTTTGCATATTAGTACCATAAAATAATGAGCATGAACAAGAAAAACAGACAGTCACATCAAAGAACACCATATATAAGGTGGAAACCCAATGTGGGTGAAAACCACCTGCTGCAATATGTCTCTATCTTCTTTCAAATTAGAAACTCCTTTTTACAATGGTCTTGTACTGGTGCAGTCCTTTACCAGTACGCAGGCTGCAACCTGCAGAGAGCTACAACTCTCTCTCATTTTCCAGTCTCTCCTGGAAGGGAGCTACAACCCCCTACTTTTCAAGGACCACTTTTCATAAATTTTCAAACTGGATCCATATA
>APFE030860215.1:39902-61555 GCA_000404065.3 Pinus taeda | reverse complement strand
CAGAAATGAATACGAAATGAACTATGAAACATAACAAGATACATATGAAACATAAGAGACACACTTGCTACACTCACAACCACAAGAATCTCATGAAATAGAGCCACTACCTTTCATTAATTCTCTATAAAAATATACAGTGCAGAAACAAAGTTTCTTTCCCACAGTCCCCCAGAAGTTACAAGCCAACCAACCAACTTGCTTTGCAAATGGTTTGCAAACAATATATAGAATGTGCCATGAAGCGATAGAACGCCCAAGGGTCACAAAATGAAGGTGGAGAGCCAAAAATCAGCTACAGGTGTAGTTCCACAAACATGAAAAATGTCTTGGGTGGCCCTTTGCCTTCCTTTGCCACTTGTATAACTGACCATATGGAGTGAAAATATTTATAAAACTGTCGCGCTCCTCCTCCTGTGCGTCGTTCTCGTTTCCAAGTGACGTTTGGAGGCCTTCCTGGTGTCCAAATTGAGCATAAGATAGCTCATTGGAAAGCTGTCCTGTCTTTACAACCCCACCAGAATCTTTCAATTTGGAGTTCATTTGCCCTGTCAAAAATCAAATCTCCCAATACTGGTCAAACTGTGCCAAATGAGGCTACCTCAAGGCAGAGTGCTGTTGCGGACAACTTTTGAATACCTTCCTCAACCCCAAATTGAGCTCATGATATCTCATTGGAAAGATATTTGCATCTAATTTCCAACCCAACTGGAATTTTTCAATTTGGAGTTTACGTACTCTATCAAAAATCAAATCTCCCAAGATTGGTCGAAATGTACCAAATGAGGTTGCCTAAAGGCAGAGTGGTGTTACAGTCATCTTTTGAATACTTCCTCAACTCAAAATTGAGCTCACGATAGCTCATTGGAAAGATACTTGTCTCTAGCTATCATTTGGATCATCAATCAAGTCATTTGGCCAACTGAGCTAGGAGAAAACTTGATTTTCCCGAGGTCGCTCCAGAGGTGCATCAATTCTCCCGAGGCAATTTTATTTTTGACCTTTCTTCAAAACCATGACACTTGTGTAAAAAATGAAGGAGGTTTTTCTTCCCTGGTCTATTTTCAACAACAAAATCTCTCAGTTTTCCCAAATGCATCTTTTGTTGCTCAGAAACATCATTTGAGTGAAACATATCCCGATGTGTGGGACAAGGGATTCGCCGAAATGAAGCGAAATGAAGGGGATAGGGAGCTTCTAAATTCTTGAGGAAATTTTTGGGAGTATGGAGGGATGTTAGGAAGTAGGGGAAAGTGGAATCTTAGAAATTAAGTGAGGGGAAGGAGTCCAAAAAGGAAAAACACAAGCCCAACCATAGAAAATTGCCAGGTTGTAGCAAGAAACTAGGGCTTATGCGAAAATGAGGAATTTGGGAGATCTTAGTGATGGGAAGAGTTTGATAAGGTACATTATGGATAGGGGAAGGTGTATGAACATCAGGATACAAGTTTTTCCGATGATTTGACCATCCAAGAGAAATTAGCTTCAAAACCCTAGGAGAGGGAAATGAACCTTGCCTAGGCGCAACTGAAGCATGAAAAAGGTGTGAAATGACCCAATGGAAATTGACATGATAATGAAAACCCTCTGAATGATGGTACACTCAGCTGAATGGTGACATGGAATGTCATTTGGAAAACTTTGACAAGGGTACAATCACACCCTAGACCTAATGCCTAGTGACCAAATTTTGCTTGAAGACTCATTGAAATGACAAAATTTGACCTTGACACTTTAAAATCACTTGTGTAAGAGCATGTTTGATCACTGGAGGAAGGCTGCAAAGACTGACACTAACATTGGCTCCAATGGGGGCTGGTAGCTCCTTGGAGGTGCCAAGAACAACAGATCTCTGGAAGAGCTAGACAGTGCCTTATGTCCATTGGGCTATGGAGTCCATTATTCTGACAAACCAACATGACTCAATTTATTGGCTAAAACTTGACTCAAACTGACTCAATGCAAACAAACATGACTAAAAAAAACTTGACTCTAACAAACTAACTCAAAAAACTAAGAACTGAACTTAAAACTTAAAGCTTGGTGGTAGTGCATGACCACCTGCATTTCTTACAAGACTATATATCATCAAACTATATCAAACTTCCAATGTAACCAATCAAGAAGATGGCTTCTTGATTGATTCTTTCGATCAGATCTTCTGATCAACAATTGATATTGGTAACTGGGCATCCAAAAACATAATTGGCCATGTTCTCCTTCATCACTGAATACTGCAATAATGACCTTCACTGTTGTCTACAAAAAAATTGCCATTGGATCATGAAAACATGAAGATTTACCTCCTGCTGAAGAAACAAGATGTCTTTTTCTTTCGATTCTGACCTTCCTTCATAATGTACTTCATAAAAAGTATGTCCCTGGTCCTCAAAAAATTCTAAACAAGTAGATGAGCAGACTTCCTCTTCAAAGAACACTTCAAAACATGAAACATATGAGGAAGAATCTGAAATGGAATCCATAATGGTCTGGTCGGCTATAGTCTGAATATATTTTTGATCATCTTGACATGATATGATAGCCAAATTCTCATTACATTTTCATCAATCATGAGAAAAGAAAGTTCAGATGATTCTTGAAACCCAACACTAACATTTTTATCATCCACCATAAATTCATCCAGAGAAAGATTTTCACTTACTTGAACAAAGAACTCATTTTGTTGTTCAAGAGCTGACTGGATTACCTCTTCATGAAGGCTTTGTTCTGATGACATGAGAACATTTAGACCCAAAACTTTGTCTTCTTCTATGGACCAATCTGAAACGACACTTTTTCTTTCATCACTTTCAGCCATATGGAACTCTCCAACCTACTGATCTATAAAGATGTTCACCGGACTGTCATCCTTTTCAAAAGAGGAAGAAGTTTCACCAACAATTTCTTGACCATGTGTGCACTGCAAATCTGCTTTAGCTTGAGCTGGAACATGACCGTGCAAGAGTTGATCTATCTCGTCTTCAGACAAAGGAGATAAGACCTTTTGTTTCCTTTTGCTCAAATAGTGATTATCTTCAATATTTTCAAGAGGAGTATATAAATTTTCCTCATACTACTGATCCATTTCATGTAATTCATGTTGACTGTCAAGATGCAACATTCCTTCATTTTCCACCGTACTACAATCTTGATCATGCTGCAAATTTTCATGATCGTCTTTACGTTGCTGAAAGGGATTTTCATACAGGGCTTCCATGATGTCATCATCCACAAAATTATCATCCTCATAATATTTTTCAAGGCTCTCAATAAAACCATAAGCATGCTTGCAACAATCATGAACTAGATTCAATGATGGATAAGAGTCTTTATATCTTTCAATGAACAGGGCATGAAAATCCTTTAGACAGTAAATACAAGTAGCGGGAAAATTTTCATACCAAGATTGGGCTTCACCTTCTAGAGTGGACATGAATATCTTCATTAGGCAATCTTCAGGAAAATCAACCTTCAACTTGCGAATATGCATGTGAAATCGAACTAGATGTAAAGCAGCGTCCTTCTTACCATCATCTTTAAACATAGGCAGATTACTTGACCAATCTACCTTATGAATTTTATTTGGGAAGCCTGGGATGTGATCTCGACTCATGGGAGTGTATCTTCTTGCAATCTGATCCATCTTGAAAATCTCAAAGCTACTGACCTCTCTGCAGTGGAGTCACCATGAAGCACCGATTTCTGGTTTCTTCAGTGAATGAAGTCGCCAAGTGAATGATTTCAACCATCTTCTTATGTCTAATCGTTGTTCACCATCAACACCAGATCTGAACTTGAGATATGTCCTGGGGCAAGACAATCTACAAGTAAACAATTTTCGTCCCCAGTCGAGTCACCACTATGTTAGCACCTAAATCTGCCTCAGGCTTAAAGAAGGCAAAATTCAGGGTAACCACAAACCACGCTCAGTCTGGTAGCTAGCCCTACCAGAACAGGAGAAGGCTCTCTCTGAGTCACACTCAGTGAGTTGATGAATGAAAAGGACTGAGATGACTTTCAAACGAACTATTTATCTTAGGCTAGTAAGTGGAAATGAAAATAAGGAGTAATTTTTATGAATGATTGTGTTTCTGGGATGTTATGGGACCACTAGACCTCAATGAACAGAGAACTTAACATAAAGGCACAGATTATTTCATGAGGCAAGGTAGACGGAAAGCATAGCAATTTTAGTTTTAAGATGTGGCGAAATGGAGAGATTGATTAAGAAGGTGAAAAGGGCATGGACAACATGAATCCTTTTCAACAGAAGAATGAACATTGTACATGAAATTTTCCCACAGGTAGAGCAATAGAATTGAATTTTACCTGATCTCACTCGAAAAATTTCACCAGAAATGAATACGAAATGAACTATGAAACATAACAAGATACATATGAAACATAAGAGACACACTTGCTACACTCACAACCACAGGAATCTCATGAAATAGAGCCACTACCTTTCATTAATTCTCTGTAAAAATATACATTGCAGAAACAAAGTTTCTTTCCCAGAGTCCCCCAGAAGTTACAAGCCAACCAACCAACTTGCTTTGCAAATGGTTTGCATACAATATATAGAATGTGCCATGAAGGGATAGAACACCGAAGGGTCACAAAATGAAGGTGGAGAGCCAAACATCAGCTATAGGTGTAGTGCCACAAACATGAAAAATGGCTTGGGTGGCCCTTTGCCTTCCTTTGCCACTTGTATAACTGACCATATGGAGTGAAAATATTTATAAGACCGTCGCGCTCCTCCTCCTGTGCGTCACGCTCTTTTCTAGGTGACTTTTGGAGGTTTTCCTGGTGTTCAAATTGAGCGTAAGATAGCTTGTTGGAAAGCCTATCCTGTCTACTTTCCAACCCCACTGGAATATTTCAATTTGGAGTTCATTTTCCCTGACAAAAATCAAATCTTCGAAGATTGGTAAAACTATGCCAAATGAGGCTTCCTCAAGCCAGAGTGCTGTTGCGGTCAACTTTTGAATGCCTTCCTAAACCCCAAATTGAGCTCATGATATCTCACTAGAAAGCTTTGTGAGTCTACGTTCCAAGGAAACTATAATTTTTCAATTTGGAGTTTATTTGCTCTGCGAAAAATCAAATCTCTCAAGATTGGTCGAAATGTACCAAATGAGGTTGCCTAAAAGCAAAGTACTGTTATAGTCAACTTTTGAATGCCTTCCTCAACTCGAAATTGAGCTCACGATATCTCATTAGAAATATACTTGTCTCTAGCTATCATTTAAATCATCCATCAAGTCATTTGGCCAACTGAGATAGGAGAAAACTTGATTTTCCCGAGGTCGCTCCAGAGGTGCATCAATTCTCCCGAGGCAATTGTATTTTTGACGTTTCTTCAAAACCATGACACCTGTGTAAAAAGTGAAGGATTTTTTCTTCCCTGTTCTATTTTCGACAAAAACCTCTCTCATTTTTCCCAAATTCATCTTTTATTGCTCAGAAACATCATTTGAGTGAAACATATCCCGATGTGTGGGACAAGGGATTTGTCGAAATGAAGCGAAATGAAGGGGATAAGGAGCTTCTAAATTCTTGAGGAAAATTTGGGGAGTATGGAGGGATGTTAGGAAGTAGGGGAAAGTGGAATCTCAGAAATTGAGTGAGGGGAAGGGGTCCAAAAAGGCAAAACACAGGCCCAACCATAGAAAATTGCCAAGTTGTAGCAAGAAACTAGGGTTTATGCGAAAATGAGGAATTTGGGAGATGTCAGTGATGGGAAGAGTTTGATAAGGTACATTATGGATAGGGGAAGGTGTATGAACATCAAGATACAATTTTTTCCGATGATTTGACCATCCAAGAAAATTTAGTTTCAAAACCCTAGGAGAGGGAAATGAACCTTGCCTAGGCGCAACTGAAGCATGAACAAGGTGTGAAATGACCCAATGGAACTTGACATGATAATGACAACCCTCTGAATGATAGTACACTCAGCTGAATGGTGACATAGAATGTCATTTGGACAACTTTGACAAGGGTACAATCACACCCTAGACCTAATGCCTAGTGACCAATTTTTGCTTGAAGACTCATTGAAATGACAAAATTTGACCTTGACACTTTGAAATCACTTGTGTAAGAGCATGTTTGATCACTGGAGGAAGGCTGCAAAGACTGAGACTAACAGAAGTTACCTTGGTAACAGGAGAAAAAATATCACCAAAATCAATTCCCGACACCTGGGAATAACCTTTTGCTACCAACAGAGCTTTGTATTTCTCCACTTTTCCTTCTGAATTTTTCTTCTTTTTGAACACCCATTTGCTGCTAATGAGTGATTTAAAAGAAAAGGGAAGTTTGGAAATTTTTAAAGAACTAGTCACCAGCAACATCCCAAGAAAGACATGTCAAAGATCTAATGCTTTGAATTTCATGAATATGGACACTACCGAGGAGATTGTCCCAAGCGAAAGAATAATGGCAAGCGGAAGTATGAAGCAACTCATGTCACTCAAGAAACAAAAGAAAATGCAAAGAAGTCGATGAAGGAGGAGCTTGAGGATATTTACTATGATTAAAAGATCACCTCCTATTTTTCTTTCAAATGTCTTAGTTAGCGTCGCATCTTATGAATCATGAACATTCTTATGTGTTGTTTAAATAACTCTTTTAGAGAATGAACTGATTATGGATTTTGTAACATCCATGTATGAACTATTGATGAACTATTGATGAATGAGGATATGTTGAATCCTCTAGAAATATTGTTAATGGTTTTGATTAATGTACATTGTATTTCTTTATGTAAGGATTCTAGGTAGAAATGAAATTGTTATGTGTAGGAAATTCTATGATGAGAACATCTTGGTTCTCTGAATATTTGAAGAATTTCTACAAGCAAATATCCTCTTTAAAGAATCCTAGCCAATGGTACTGATCAACTACATTGCAGATCAAAGATCCCTCAAGAAGTTTGCTGCAAGCATCATGATATGATTCAAGACAAATGAGGTATGTATATTTTGTTTGATATTATAATATCATGTCACATGGTTGCAGGTAGCATGGATCAAGCATGATTAAGATCTCCTCCTATGAAAGATTTAAAGATGAAATCGACATAATATGTCCTCATAATAAGGCATGAGGTAGTTGGTGACCATTAAAGAACTAGGAGAGTTCTTTGGAATGAAAGGCATCAAGATGAAAGAGATCGTGAGACATGCAACCATGACTAAGGCAGTCGACATCCAAAAGATTGGGAAGACTTGACCAATAAACCTCCCGAAATGATGTGAAGACTTTGATGGAAGTCTAAAAAGATGAGGACCCTTGACTACAGATATCATCAGGATATATGTCAACATGAATGCAGGATGATTGATGCTTACTATAAGATGTCACTATAGGAAGAAAATCACCAAAAGGTAATATGTGATTTGTTTTTGGCGTCTAACCTCTTGGAAAAGTCTAGATATTTGTGCAGGATCAAAGAAAGGGGAGTTGTAAAGGATGTCACAACTACATAACTTGTGATCCAGACCAATCATTGTCAAAGAAAAGTGAAGACAGATGAGCTTATGAAGGAAGCCCCATATGTAAAGCCAAGGAGGATACTTTCTAGGAAACAAAGGAATGACATGACAAAGGAAATTGATGAATGGGCGAGCCCTACATATGAAGGAATTGATGACATCGAAGTCTCAAATTGTTAGTCAACTACAAGACCCTATAAAGCACTGATGATAGAGTCCCTAGGTAAGAGGGAGCTCTAGGAAGTTCCTATGAGCATAGGAACTCGAGCAAGTTACTAAGTAAAGAGAAACTTGGAATTCGTCCTTGATTAGGAGGGAGAGTTAGACACGACATTCTTGTCTTCATTCTGGAAGAAAGAATTGAGGATTGTGTAATAATCTGGCATCTGACACTCTTTGAGGATGTGGTAGGGCATCCAAGACAAGTGTGGGCAATAGGAGTGATATTCTTGAGGGATGGGAACCCAAGATAAGAATAGTCCTAGTAAGGCATACTTGAAGAACACTCGGGTGGGTATGACCCTAAGAGAGATAATGATGATGTATGTCTATCAGTCATTGGTCTCGCCAACATTGTGTGTTCTGATCTATTTGAGAGATAGAGATGTTAGTCAAGGCCTTGCTAAATGGAAACAATGTTGGTTGAAATGATGCTATAACAGATGGATTGCAAATCCGATCTTCTTATGAGAATTATTCTATGAACTTGAATTTTTTTTCCAATGATCATGTATGTATGAATACCTCCCTAGCTAAGAGGGAGTGTTGAAAAAAGTGTAAATAGTTCCGGTCTTCATCATGACAGAAGTCAATGCAAATGATGTAAAAGTGTAAATACTTTGTAAATGTGAATCATGGATTTCATGATTAAATGTCTTTGCCTATGTAGCTCTCAGTATGATCCTGAGGATTATGTTAGCAATGTCTACACTTGAAACGTACAAATAAGACTCCAAGATCAAAGGGCAGAATCATGTAACAAATATCTCTTGAAGGAAAAATCAATGGAACACAAAATGATCCCTCCTGACACAAGCAAGAAATGTATTTTCTTGGCGTAAAAATATATTTATGATTGAGTGAACAAGTCGGCTTGAAGTTGGTTAAGAGGTTGTTCACGTCAACTTGAAATGGAGGCCCCAAATACTATAAATAGCCCTCCTCCTCAAGCATTCAAACATCACTGTTTTGGGTCTCAATCTTCATACGAAAGACTATTGTTCAAGAGTGTGAGGAGAAGCCACAGATCAGCTTTTTTATGACTCCAGTCAACACCACAAGAAGTCTGCCACTTGTGTGAAGCAAGGGAATCGTTCAATCTTCCTTCCTTATCATTATTTTGGGTCTGATATCTATGCGAAGGATCCTAGCCATAAGTACGAGTATGAGAAGAAGCAAAGGGCCGTAGTTAAGACTGTTTTTGACAGTAGTCAAAGATACAGGAGATTTCCACACGTATGGAATTTGGGGATCACCATCCAATCCCTTACCATAATGTTTTGAATTCAATCTCAAGTCTAGTTAAAGGGCAGAGTTATTGGAAGCATAAAAGCTCCTAGATCGAGGGTCTAGCAAGCTAAGGAGGTCATGATACTGTGTGGAGAATCCGACCACTGTTAGGGCCTTCATATAGTCCTCATCTATTTCTACAACAAAATTTGCTTCTAGAACTAAAGAGATCGGATACTATGGTTGGAAGGAGCCACTATCACAGTAAAGAAATAGAATAATTGTAAGAGAAAACTATTCACATACACATGAAGAATCTTCAGTGACTTCAGGACTGCAGTAAGGGTTTCTAGGCAGTCAAATGAACGGGTCCGTTCAATCTTGTTGAATGCATATAGTGATGTAATCTTCTTAGCTAGTAAACTACATCAAGTAAGAGAACATTGGAGAAAGAAGAGAGTAGCTTGCTCGATCATCCACATCTTGGTAGCAGATCTGATCTATAGTGCATCAAGACAATCAAAACAACAATAGTAAGAGATTCTAGCCTTTGATCTTCAAGTCACTTGGTCTCAAGTGTCTTTGTATTGGTCTTGGAAAATTTTGTCAAGAGAAGAAACTTTAAGACGAATTATTGTGGGTTTTCCTCTCATGTTTGGAGATGTTTTCCCTGGCTGTTGCCTATATATTGTGTTGTTGTTCTTTTGTTATTATGCATGGTAGCTGGTTGATGAAGTTAATAATCACTAACATATAAAAGTTCATGTTTTGAACTATCTAAAGATTGAAATTACTTCACAAGTAGTTATCAAGACAGAGAAATCATTAACAAATCAAGCCCTTATATTTCTCAACATATAGCACCACATTTTTTTAGAATTAAAAACCATCTAGCAGTGCTCTTTATAAGATTTCCCGAGCTACTTTAATACATTAACAACATAGGTGTTTCAGTGGAATATAGCACCGCATTTTTTTTTAAATTTAAAAACTATAGTAGTGCTACTTCTAGGTATGCAGCGAGGTGTTTTAATACAAGAAGGGCAGCGATGTTGCAGGTGTATATAGCACCGATATTTTTTAAAAGTTAACCCTTTTTCAATGCTACTAATTATTTATGGAGCGGTGCATTTTTTTATTTATCACACTGTGTTTTTTTATTTATAAAAATAAATCTTCCACGGTGCACCATGTTCTATTCAACACTAGTGCTAGTATGGATAGTAAAGCACCAGTGCGTTTTTATATTGTAAACATACCGTCAAACAAACCTATGCTAATACATATTCCCACTCACCTCCGCTAGTGACCTCCTCTACCAACGAATTTTTGTGCTATTTTTACAAGGGCTTCTGCAAAAACCTCTGCTAGAAGGTCTTTTCCTTGTAGTGCAATTTAAATTTTAGCAGAGCGTATCATCTAGAGCCTGACGGGAAGACTAAGTGAGTAAATCAAATAACTGAAGATATATTGTGGATGTACGTGATGGATGAACCATCCAAATGGAAGGAATACATCCTTTTGGTGGAATTTGTGTATAATAATGGGTATCGGGCATCATTAAAAATGATCTTGTTTGAGGCTTTGTACGACAGAAAAATGTGATACTCTGGTGAGTTGGAGTAACCCAGTGGATAGAATTATGTTGGTGATTGATTTTATTAAAGACATGGATGAGAAAATGATAAATTCAAGCATAATTTAGAAGCTACCTAGGATAGACAGAAAATATATGTTGACAAGAACATGACAAACACGGAATTTAAAGTCAAGGATCATGTATTTTTTAAAGTAAAAGCAAAAAAGAGTTTGTTAAAATTGGGAAATTGTGCCAAGTTGGCAACAAGATATTATGGGTCATTTGAGATATTGGAGAGGATCAAACCTATTGCATATAGGCTTTAATTACTTGCATCTCTGGATATTCGTGATGTATTTCATGTTTTGTTACTTAAGAAATATGTACCTTGAACTAATCATATTATTGATGGGAAAATGATTCAGGTGGAACCTGAGGGAGATTTCCAACTATAACTTATGTGAATCTTGGATAGCAAGGTCAAGGTGCTCCAAAATCAAGGCATAGGCATGGTAAAGGTATAATGGACCATGCTCAGTCCCGAGGATGTGACTTGGGAGCAAGAAGCTGTCATGAGGGTGGAATACCCTCACCTTTTTTACTGGCATATTGTATATATTGTATATTTGTATATACGATGCACTGAGGACAATGCATATATTAAGGGGGGGGGGGGGGGGGGGGGGGGAAATGTAATACCCCCACCTATTTTGATGATGTAAGTAAATGTATTTTTACTACTAGGTTGTTGAGCCAGATACCCATGACTCTTAGGCTAGTGAGCCAGATGTTTTATTATGTGTCCTGCATTTTTAGCCACATTTTTTAGGTCATCATGACGACATTGTAAATCTGTACATATTATGAAATTAATAATATAAGGCTAGTTGCGGAGCCCACTCCATGGAAAGAGTATGGGGGACAACAACTCCATGGTAAAAGGAAATGATTGGATTTTAGGGAAAAGAGCACTTGGGGCCCACATGGGTTATAGAGGGTGCCACATGGCAAGTTAGGGCCATGCATATATAAAGAAGTATAGTTTGTATTTGATGATTATTGATTTATTTAATCCTTCAGGGGGAGACTGATTAGTCAGGGAGTTTAGGGTGGACTCTGAGACTAACTGATGGACAGAGAGTCCTAGGGTTGGACTTTGGACTAACCAGGGTGTAGTTATTAAGTTAATTATGTCGTATGGATGCATCAAGTTATGATGTGAGCCCATATGTTGGTTTTGGGGAGCCTGGTGCTCTGAGGGTTTGTTGGCACTATTACAACCTAGTGTCATGGAGTTCTAGTGGGAACTCGATGTTAGTTTGTTGGCCTAGAGGTTGCTTAGAGCCTTGGAGCAAAATTTTTGTTGGGTTGGCACCTTGGCAATTAGCCTGGAGGGTGTTTGGAGCCCTAGAGAAACATGGCTATTAAGTTGGCACCTTAGAACTTAGTCAGGGTTTTGTATTGGTTTTATGATTGTTTCCTTCAGAGTTGTTGTCCCAGATCAGGGGTGACCAATGGTTGAGACTATGAGACATCAGGTCTATGGTTGGGAGGAATGTGGAGAGCCCGCAAATAGGAAAACTTAATTTCCAGATAAGTTCATAATTTTTATCGATGATTGTATATATATTTTTGACAAGTTAATTAATGTGTTTATGTTAAAACCCTATATTGAGGGGTTCTAGATAATGGCTATTAAACGTACATTTATTTTTGTTGCTTATTATATATCTATGAATTATGTGTAAAAAATATTGCATGCATGTATTGTTGCATTCATAATTATTATAGCAGTCAAGTTTGGGATAGAAATTATGCCTAAAATAAGTATGTATGTTTCCACATTAAATTTAATTTTAATTATGAAACGCGATATTTAGTGGTGTTTCCCAAATGGGGACTAGGGACACTAGAGAGAGAGATATTTGATGATATAGCTAGCATTTTATGATATATTTGAGGGAGATATGAGATATCTAATGATATAGCTAGTATTTTGTGATATATCTGAGGAAGTCACAAGGTAATGTCTAATGATTTGTTATGGATATGAGCCTAGTGGAACTCCACCTACTAAAAAAAAAAAATAGAAATGTAAGTTCCCACCTACTAAAAAAAAATTAGAAATATAATTTTTCCTTCAAATGATCCTCTTCTCCCGAAATCAAAAGAAAAATACTGATTAAATACATTTTAGAAAAATGAAAGTAGTTACCTAATAACTAGTCGAAGGATGTTACAAAAAGAATAGGAGACCTTTGAAGGAAGGGGGTTGAAAAATAATGAAGTATGCTACTCTTATGAGTTTTCCACTTTATGATCATACAATTTCTTTTTTGATTTTATAGGTCTAACTATCGTGTTGACAGTAGAAATATCTTGAGGAGTGACAAGGAAAGAGTGATCTTATCAATTATTTTTTGTTCCTTTAAAGTTGTTTAGTTTTCTTACAACTTCTTGTCCTTTCTAGAAGATTTGATTAATTTTCAAATCTAATTAGTCCATTTTTACAAAGTTTTGACTATGATAATGTTATTAGAAGGATCCAAATCAGGAAACTTGTATTATTTGCTTCTTTTATGGCACCCAATTGCCTTTGTATGAACATTTAACATCTTTAGCTTCCCAAGTCATTAATGGTCTGATTTTTCATAGAAACTTGGAAGCTGCTTGTATTCAATCTCCACATCCCTTTGTGTGGTGTTATGACACCTCAATCGATTAGCTTTCCCACTGTTCAAGTCATCTCACTCATTTCTACTTATCGCATGGTGCCACGCGCTTTCGAGCTGATGCCCCTATCATTTCACTCAGTCCTCTTAGGCTTAGTTCGATGCCCCTACACATATGTTGCTCAATTTTTTTTTATTATATAAATACTAGTTTATGAAATTTTTATATTATTAAACAATAATGTTGATATTCTTAAGACTATACTTATTTAAAAAATGATGCTTAACCCCCAATATGCGGTGTTGACAAAGATTTATTTTTAACTAAACATCATTTTATGCATACTAGATTATTACTAGGCAGGGTACCAACACAAGAGCTAAATTCTTGGTTTTATGGGCACTCTTGCATTCTAAAAATTTTTATAAGGTGAAAATGTTCTAGATTATGGGGACTCCTAAGTGGTTGTTGACTAGATTTGAAATCGTGTTAGATTAATGATTCTTTGTTTAGAACTTACATTGCAGGAAAACAAAAAAGAAATTATGAAATGGGAATTATTCAAACGTAAACATATCTACATAGAGTTAAATATGGTGATTGATTAATTATCTAAGTTATTCTGAGTTAGCAGGGAATAATGAATATCGTGGAATTTTGGGATGACCAAGCTTTGGAGGTTGTGGTCATAAACTTCTGGAATGAAGATTGATATCAATGTACAACATTATTAGTTTTGATTTTATTTTTTCATTATTCATTTTTTTGTAATTTTGGAATTGTTTAAACTACATCATGGTCATGTTCAAGAAAAACACAATAGGGTGGGGAATTGGACATGTGGTTTGACATTTAGGAGTGTCATAACAATGCACCCGATCACCATCTATTCAAGACCCCATGGACTATTTTTTTACTTTTTTTGTTTTGACCCAGAAGAACCAGTAGTCTGCCTCACACGTATTATGAGTAAACCTCTGGGGCCTATGGCCTGTCCTCCTCTCCGTTAACCAAGTCACAAATAGGGGGATTTGAATCTAGATCTCTCAAATTTCAATGATTTCACATATCTTGGATTAACAATTGAGCTTCCCCAAAACGACTATTTTTTTACTATTACGATCTTTTAAAAACATGTTTTTTAAGAAAAAACCAATAAAACCATCACAATGTATATTTATATATAAAAATATTAATACTTAACCCATAAAATATAATAATACAAAAAAAAAATTATAGTTTTTAACTATCTTTTTTTTTTTGTCAGGTAAGAGTGGAACCTTCTATTAATCGCAATATAGATTACATAATTTACAAAGCCTTACATTGTAAGGACCAAAACAGGTTAACACAGGTTTTTTATAGGTAACCAACTATAACAAACGCAGTTGACTCGATACCCTCAACAGGAGGCTTACAAAACCCATCCAGGATTTTGTGAAATCCGACGGTCATAAAGCTTATCAGAAAGATAACAAGCAACCCTATTAACCGGAACACAAACTCGAAAAAATGAGAGAGAACCAAATTTTAATCAAAATTCGGGTTTGGCTTGACACTAAAGTTAAGAGCACTTTTTGAGCCCGATACCTGTACGATCCAGCCCCTGAAGATCTGACGCTTCTCCATGATATCCGAGCATAAATTTGCACGTGCTTTAATTTTCTAATCGGACCCAAAAAGGAATATAAACCACCAATCTATAAAGCATCAGGTCCGAAAAGGCAGTTATCCTCCGCTTACCTTTTTTCCCGATATCCATTTGATTACACAAGTCGTTGTGATCCATGGTCAGTGCCCGGCAAAGGTGCTTAGTGTTTATCTAGAGCTTTTCTCATATGGAGAGCTCTTTTCCGCGGCATTTTCTTTTCTCTCCACCTACAAAAGGCTTACACTTCCGCTTTCTCCATTTTTCTCTAGTCTTCCTTCGTGTTCAGTTTTGGTGGTGTGGAGTTCTTCCATGTCTTTGTCTGCCTGTCTTTGACAATCCTCCCATAATTTTCCAAAAGGTGTTGAATCCCACTCATATCTTTTGTAACTTTCTTTGCATACCACTCCTTCATTCACCAGACAATCAACTAGCATATTTTCTTTTCTACGCACATGTATGAGTCTGGCTGGTCTCAGGGTTTGTAGGTAGGAATGTATGCGCTAAAAAACCTACAAAATTCGCCACTGTGTGGAAACATTTTCAGGTGCTTTTCCATTACAGAGTTTCTTCAGCGCTTTAATAACCAATTCTGAGTCAGCTTCAATAATGGCATTATGAGAATTTGCCTCAATCAATATTTCTAGGCACTGCTCCAAGGCCATGAGCTTCGCCATGTTGTGTGTGGCTATGCCCAATTTACTATGAAATATGTCCTTTATACAACCCTTCTCATCTCTGATAACTCCACCAAATCCAGCCATCCCTGGGTTACCTTTAGAGGCTCCATCTATGTTTATTTTCAAGAAGCCATGAAGTGGAGGTTGCCGAAAAAACTTTATCAACATTTATCTGTCTAACATCCTTGTGTGTGCTCTGGGGAACAAGCAACTAGAGACCCAATCGCAACATTATATTGTCATCTTGGGCTCAAGTCAGCACCTTAGTAGGTCCCCCTAACATGGCTCCAACAGTTTGTTTGAGTTGTCTTAAAATCTGTGCAATAATATTTTGGGTTGATTCAGTTTTGCTTTTGAAAATCCTGCCATTTCTTTCTTTCTAGACATTCCAGATTAGGAAGCCCGGAACCAGATTCCAAGTGTTGTTTATGATCTCATTGCTCGAGAAGTTTCTTCTCCACATACTCAGAGTATTAGCAATGCTGAGGCCATCCCCATCAGTTTTTCTGAAAATTTAGGCCACCCAATCCCACAGGGTATAGGCAAAAGGGCATAGGTTGAGTAGGTGTTCCATCGTCTCCTCCTGTGTACCACACAGATAGCATTTGGATGGGCTGACAAAACCTTTCTTTAGAAGATTATCCCAAGTTAGAATTTTATTTTGTTGAAACAACCATATGAAGATCTTTATTTTCATCCAATGCGAGTCCTGCCAAAGGTTCTTCTAGGCCTCATTTGGGTACTGATAAGCACACCCTGTGTCTATCTGCTTGGCTTCTTTGAGGTTAAAGTTACCTTTTGTGTTCCTTCCCCATCTTAGTTGATCGAATAAATTTGAAACCAAAAATCTTCCTCTGTTCCAAATCCATGGCCAGAGAGTTTGCCTAAGCTTTCAAAGGGCTCTCTTCCTTGTAGCCTAGATCCTTCCAAGTTCTCCATTTTTCATTGATCCTATCCTACTCACAGAAATCCTTAACCATATATAGACCTTTGATTTCAGTGTCATTCTTGAGATCGGTTAGTTCTTCCCTAAACAGGTTTGGTTCTTGCTGCTAGTTATCCTCCCAAAATGTTGCCAAGCTACCATCCCGGATCTCCCAGAAACTATGTTGCTGGATAATGCTTCTATTTTCCCAAGAAAGATTCCAGATGTGGGAGCCCTTGATAAGCCTTGACATTCAAATATGATCCCTCTCCTGCCAATTTTGTGCATATTTTTGTTTCCAAACCTTTTCCCAAGGGGATGCCGATTCCTTTAGCCATCTCCACCAGATTTTTGTGCCTGAGACTCTGCTAAGGGTTTCGGGGTCATGAAGCCCCAAACCTCCATGGGTTTCTAGTTTGCAAAGCTTATCCCAAGCTTCCAATTCCCATTTCTTTTTCTCCTCCCCTTTTCCCCAAATAAAATCTCTTTGAATGTTCCTAATCTTCTGCAGAACTCCTTTAGGGGTAGGCAGAGCTGACATCATGAAGATAGGTATGGCCTGTTGGACGACTTTTGTAAGCACAAGGCATCCTGCTAAATTCAATGATCTGCATGTCCACTTCCTTATTCTATCCTGAATTTTGTTGACAACCGACTCCCACACCTCCCTGCTCAGGGTTTTGTCTGTAAGGGGGATGTTAGGATATTTCGACACATATGAAATAGTTAAGTTCAACTTGGTCTAGTATAGAGTTAGGTAAAGTGTGTTTCTTTACCGTTGTACATTTTGTAACTTATAATCCGACGGTCACGATATGTAGTGATCCGACGGTTCACTCTCTCCTCGGTTATTACCGACACTTTGATCCATGGCTTGACACCCGATTGGTCCATGAGTTTCTATTTAAAACGCATGGAGGGTCATTGTTCGGGTAATCCGTCTATGAGAGAAAGCTTATGTAAATTTTCATTCTTTGATTAATAAATTGCCTGAAGTGGCCACGTTGGCTCAGGCCGTGGACTGTTTCCCTCTTTGAGGGTTTTAACCACGTCAAAAATACTGGTGTTTTGATTTGAGATCTGGTTGTGAGCGGTTTCCTTTTGGTGTTCTTTCTAAGGAACTTACCCTGTAAATTCCTACATGGTATCGGAGCTATTTGAGGGCCGCGTCCGTTGGTGATCGAAATCTGAAGCCGGTAGAACTGCATGCGGCTGTCGTTTCCTATATCTACTGTTTCTGACTGCTTTCGGGCCGAGAGGACTTCTCTGTTGTGTTCGGAGCATCTGTTCCAGTGAGGAACCCCTTTCGTTTCACGCGAAAAGGTTTCCGGTAGCCCTATCTGCGTCATTTTTAAGATCTGGAGGTATACCGTGTTTATCTGCAGTTTACTGTTATTTTCTGTCTGGTTATTTCGGTTTCTGTTTATTTAGCCTTTTTTTATTACTGGATCTATACCTTTCATTTCTGCGTATGCTCTTTGCCCTACGACTTTGTGAGATCTGGGCAAATCAGAAACAGAAAGGAAGTTTTTTTTCTCTCATGCGTATGCTCTTTTCCCTGCACCTTAGTGTGATCCTGGAAAATCCGAAACATTGAGAAAAATATTTAGTTTCCGGCTAAAGCTAACTTCGAGCCGTAAGGTTCATTTTTCTTTGCATATTCGTGTTGGTTTTTGTGTTTTTGTTTTGTAGGAAAAAAGAGCTTTCTCAAGGCAAGCACGCAACCCAAGGCCCCTCCCCCCCTCTCTCTCTCTCTCTTTCTCTCTCTCTCTCTCTCTCAAATTTTTTGTATAGCTCAATTGGTTCAAAGCTATTTTAAGAGAGTAGAGGTCTTGGGTTCAAATCTCCATTTTTTGGGGGCGTTTTTTTTCATTCCCGCACATTCGCGCACTTTGCCGGCAACTTCAACAATTTTTTTTCAAAAGGCCATAACTTCTTCATCCGGAAGCCTTTTTCAGAGCCGTTTTTTTTAAAACAGCCTAATTTTTCGAGATCTATCCATTGGAACACTTACTTTCAGCATCTTCAGCTTCAGTTTTTTTTTTAAATGGAAAGTCCATGCCAAGTCATTCTTGACAGCACTAACTACTTCCAATGGGTATCCTACATGGAAGATTTACTTAGAAGTAAAGGTCTCTACAGAATAGCCACGGGCCAAGAGAAGAAACCAAAAGATGAAGACAAGGTTGCAAAATGGGAAAATAGACAAGATCAAGCACGTGGTTTGATAGGGATGTCTATTTCTCCTGATCTTAGATTCCATATTGCAGAACTTGATACTCCTCATGAAGCATTGGAACAAATCACTAAAGTTTTTGGGATTAAAAATGAAATTAGAGCCATCAACTTGAAAATGAGTTGCTTACATTGGATCCTAATAATTTTTCTTGCATTGAAGATTTCTTGTCCAAATTCAAGACCCTTAGATATCTCTTGGAAGGTGTTAAGGTTAAGAAAGAAGATAGTAACCTTATTTATTCCATCCTTACTAAGTTGGGACCAGCCTACTCTGTATTTGTTTCCACCTTCCATTATACAAGGGAAGCTTTCATTTGTCAAGGAAAATACTACAAGGCCCCTTCCTTTGACTCTTTTTGCGATTCTTTAATAAGAGAACAAGAAAAACTCTTACACCTTGGTCTTCTTAATCTTGGAAACTCTTCCAAGAAAGCGTTAGCCGCCTAGCAGCAACTAAATTCAAAGAATCCTAAGAAGCATATCCTAAAAAGAATGATCCTAAACCAAACAAGAGTCCTAAGCAAACTCAACCTCAAAATGAAAGATCATTTCAGCAAAATGATAAGACCAATAAAAACAAATGGAAGAAGACTGATAGACATTGTAACTTTTGTAATCGAGATGGCCACTTAGAATCTAAATGCTTTAAGAAGATGGAAGCCTTGGAAGCCGCAATGAAGAAACATAACATCCATGTGGAGCATTCTTCTACTTCAACTTCAACTTCATCTTCAGGAATGGCACTTTCTGCATGTCGTTGTCCATCATCTCAGTCTGGTTATGCATTAAATGTATCTTCTTCTTCTCATTCTCATGAGTGGCTCATTGATTCTGGAGCCTCTTATCACATGGCCAAAAACAAAGCCATGTTTTCTTCTTTACATGATTGTAACACCAAAAAATATATGTTGGTGATGATAGATCTCTTAATGTTGTAGGGACTGGAACTGTTCATCTAGACAATGGTCAGTTTAATGATGTATTATGTGTTCCAACCTTATCCAGCAAAATTCTATCTGTATATCAGATAACTCATTCAGGTGAAGGTAAAATTGTTGAATTTTCACCTCATGATGTTGTATTCAAGGATCTAAGAGATCCTAAACAGATTCTAGCTACTGGTATTGCTGATGATTCCACAAGGTTGTACAAGTTTCACAACTTTGGGTCATCAAATCTTCCTTCAGTATTTGTTGCTCATAATGATGAAGTGAGCAAACTTTGGCATGAGCGATTTGGTCACTTTAACTATCGCTCCCTTCAGCATCTATGTAAAGAAAATATGGTGACAGGTCTTCCTATGGTATCTTGCAGAGATGGTGTTTGTTCCGGATGTGTACTCGGAAAACATCATCGGGACAGTTTTGAAAAACGTGCCTCTTGGCACGCCTCAGCGCCTTTACAGCTTGTGCACAGTGATTTATGTGGTCCACTTCCTGTTGCTTCATTCTCTGGCTGCAAGTATTTCTTAACTTTCATTGATGATTTCTCCAGACGCACTTGGGTATACTTCTTAAAACTCAAGAGCGAAGTATTTATCACATTTTTGGCCTTCAAAGCCTTTGTTGAAAAACAATCTGGACATCAAATTCTTAAGCTAAGAACTGATCATGGTGGAGAATATGTTAAAAACACATTCATCAACTTTTTCACCGAAAAAGGAATTGAAATGCAACATACTGTTCCATACGCTCCACAACAAAATGGTGTAGCTGAAAGGAAAAATCGCACCTTAAAGGAAATGGCTAATTGTATGCTGCAATCTAAAGGACTCAGTCTTAGTTTTTGGGCTGAAGCAATTAATTGTGCAAATTATATAATAAATCGCACTTCTACTAAGGTTCTAAAGAATATCACTCCAGAAGAAGCTTGGAGTTCCATTAAACCAGATGTAAGTCACTTTCGTATTTTTGGAAGTGAAGCATGGTCCCATATTCCAGATGAAAAGCATAAAGCTTTAGAACCTAAGAGTGAGAAATGTACTTTTGTTGGATATTCTGAAGATGTAAAAGGTTATAGACTTATTCCATTTAAGTCCAAAAATGTTATCATTAGAAGAGATGTAAAATTTGATGAAAATACATCGGCCTGCGAGCCTAGTCCAGCGGATGTGCCACCTCTTCCTATCTCTTCTACTTTTGAAAACATTTCTTCTTCAGATGATGAAAGTGAGGATGAAAATCCTCCCCCACCTTCTCAGGATCCTCAACTTCCAAGATGGGTCCGTGCTACTCAGGATGCAGCAGGTGATCTTGCCGGTGATCCTAGAGATCAGCGACGTACACGTTCTCAGTTTGAAAGAGCCTCTTCTTTACTGGCTCAAGCTCCAGTAAATCATGATCCTGACACTTTTGCAGAACCTTCAGGCCACCCACATTGGGAAGCAGCTATGAATGAAGAATATCATTCATTGTTGGCAAATGATACATGGGATCTTGTTCCTCTACCAAAGGGACGCAAACTTGTTAGATGTAAATGGGTTTACAGAACCAAGTATGGACCAGATGGGAAAGTTGATAAACATAAAGCTCGTCTTTTTGCTAAGGGCTTTTCACAGGTTGAAGGCATTGACTACACTGAAACCTTCTCCCCTGTTGCCAAAATGAACTCTATCCGCCTTGTTCTTTCCCTTGCTGCCTCTTTAAAATGGGAAGTCCATCAGATGGATGTTAAATCTGCCTTCTTGCATGGGGACTGCATGAAGAAATCTATATGGAACAACCCATTGGCTTCATCATAGACTCCAGTCTTATATGTCGGCTTAAGAAATCCCTTTATGGTCTCAAGCAAGCTCCTCCGGCTTGGTATGCCAAAATGGATAGCTTTCTTTTAGAATCTGGCTTTTCTAGGTGTCATTCTGACAATACTGTCTACACCAAGAAAGTGGGCAAGTCTCTTATCATTCTTGTTCTTTATGTTGATGATCTTATCCTCACTGGTAGTGATCCAACCTTAT